>JAKSZT010000049.1:6376978-6413724 GCA_026826555.1 Tolypeutes matacus | reverse complement strand
GAAGGAAGGAAGGAAGGAAGGAAGGAAGGAAGGAAGGAAGGAAGGAAAGAAGGGAGGGTGAAAAGAAAAAAGAAATGACTGGGATTCTTCCCTTATCAAGAAAACGGTCTTGATTATTAACTGCTTACTGGATTTGTTAGTTCTTATTAGTCAAGAATGAGGGAGTGAATATGGCTCAAGCGATTGAGTGCCCGCTTCTCACATGGGCAGTCCAGGATTTGGTCCCCAGTGCCTCCTAAAAAGAACAAAAGAAGCAAACAGTAAACAAACAAAAAAAACCAGCTTAGGGGAACTGATGAGCTCTGGCTTCCCACATATGAGGTCTTCCCAGTTTCAATCCCTGGCCTCAGTACCTCAAAAAAATAAATAATTAATTTAAAAAGAGAGAATGAATTGGGCTAAAATAATTCAGTTGGAATAGGGAGTCAAAATCACGAAGATTTGAAGTGGAACTTAATGCAAACTTTAATGAAATTGTTTTAAATATTCACCTTGATATAGCTAACTTCATGAGGAAATTGCTCAATTTTGTAAAAGCTTTATTAATGTAGTATAGAACATGCTAGCTACTTCTTTTCCATTCAAAGCATTATGATGACAGAGGAGGACATTTATTAGTTTACTTCCAGATATTCCTAAATGCAAATAAAAGTGTAATTCCAGCAGGAAGCCAGGATATTGGGAGGCATGGGTTTTTGTTTTTGTTTTGTTGTTGTTTTGAGGGAGATTTTATTCTTGTTTATTCACAGGCATGGAAACCACAAAAAGTGTAGTTTACAATGATCTGAAGATTACTTTAAAAATTAAAACTCTTTCTGGTGTTGGTGGCCATTTTGAAGCAAGGTATATAAAGCCTTCAGTCTCTTTTAGCACAGCACCAGAATAACTTTTAAGCATGCTCTTTAGTATTTTGAGACGGCATAATCTGATATCTCACCGTAGTTGAAGAATAAAGTTCTGCACCAGCTTCCACAATCCACCACATCTTAATTTTTTTTTTTAAAAAAAATGTGTGGCAGTAAAATCTAAACAGCCGAAAGGGAATATATTCAGATGTTTTCAATAGCGTTGAAACAGACATGAAGAAGAAGAAGAAAAAAGAGTCGCTGTCCCAATAAGCTTCAGTTGCGTAAGAAAAAGACTGCACCATAATGGACATGGCAAGATTTAAACAAAAGACGCACATAATAAAAATGTAAATGAGTTTGCTTTCCTAAAACTATAACTTTAAAGTCTTTTGTTGGACGTTATCCTGAAACCTTCTTACAAGGTAATCGCTGTTTGCATAGAGATTTAAACCCAAGTCTTCAATGGCATTAAACGGCTGCACAGCCCAAGTGTGACAGGCATGCAAAGCCACATTAATGTTCAGAATATGAATTGCCACTGGGTGGTTCCTGCACCGAGCAGAAAACCAACTGTGTGGCTATCCGTGTGCCTGACGGACGCCAGGCGGCTCCCAGCCTGGAAACGCCAGCGCTTTGACATGTGATGTGTTCCTCTCGACACTGGCAGCGCTCGCAGCTAATGCCGGGAGTGCCACAAAGGCAGCGAGCCCCCCTCCGCCCCGTGCACTCTGCCACCCCCCGGTGCTGCCCGTCCCCGGTCCCCCAGCCTGCCTGGTTACGGGCGGACGGCGCTGCAGACACACACAGGGGGAAGTGTGGGTGGAGGGCCCCAGCTGCCTCCCCGGACGCGGCCTCCATAAAGAATTGACCTCGATGATGAGGGCAGACGAACAGTATGATATGCATTATTCCTGTCAATAAAATGTCCCCATGGGCTGTGGTCTTTGAACGGAACGTACTGCAGCCTTTCTTCCAGCAAAGCTCTATTTAGTCCCTTCCCTTCTCGCTATTCATATTGTAAGTGTGTAATAGAATTCAGAAAATTATATGATAGCTCTTCTGTATCTGGATTGTGTTTGTGCTGCGTATTCAAATCCTTGGCTCCCTGCTTAGAAGGATGGAATTCCCCGTCTTTCAGGAAGCCCTTGCCAGAGAGGCCAGCTCTTCAAAAACAACCCCGGAAAAGGAGAATTTGGAGTGCAAAATTGAAAATGAGAGGCTGCTTCAAGTCATTGCCGAGCTCGAGGAAGAACTGAAAATCAATCTAAAAGAAAATTCAGAATTAGGTAACATTTTGAAGTCGGTTTTGAGAATATCTATCCATTATAGCCAGGCCGTAAGATTCATAAAGGTTTGTTTGTTTTTTCCAATTGTTGCACATGCACTTAGTTATCTGCATGCCTGTTTGCATTTAAAAGATCGACCTGGGGGCCATCCTTGATTCTTCCTTAAGATATTTTATTTATTTAAGAGTTAGCTTAATCACTTTTGATTGGCTTGGGACAAAGGGTATCTGCAGTTGTACTCCTGAGCCTTCTTTTCAAACCAAGCAATGGCCTTTATAAAAATGTGCTAGGCACTTGCTCTACTTCACTTAGAAATCTTATAAATGGACAAACACTTTTGCTGATTTCTGTTTCAGATGCTTAACTGATTATCTAAACTCTGCCATGTTTAGATATGTAAGTATGCATTTTGAGATATGCTTTGTAGGGAAACAGCCTTTCAGAAAACGGCTACTGCCTGCTACTTAATTATTTTCAATTTTTGATGCAAGTCTTAAATACAAATTTGTACTCTTTCCACCCCGGTTGTAAATACCATAAACATTGATTGGTAACAGTTGCATTGACATGGCCAAAGTGGGATTGCTTTAATGTATTCGTTCCGTTTGCTATTATCTTTGTACTTAGGTTGATGACACAATGTTGCTCTTAATCTGCAGTGTGGAAAGCTGTGAGTACCCAGTGGAAACATTCATAGTTGCATTGCAAAAATCAGATTCATCTCAGCAGCCCTGGAAGTGAACCTGCACCATGCCGGTGTAGTTTCGTTTCCCTTCCGATGTGTCTCACAGGTGTTGGTAGTTCTCAGTGAGCCCTCTAGGCCACCTGCTAAGGCTCTCCGTGCCGGCTGTGCCTCCCAGCAGACGCGCCCACGGCTGGTACCGGTGAAAAGCTCTCGGCCCTCAACCACACTTGTATCTTGAACTTAGTCCTGGCTCCCATCTGACCAGCCGTCTGAACAGCGGGAAGAAGGCTGTGAATGTCAAGGGCACTGGTGAAGGTCACGGGCCTGCTAGGCCTTAGGTGACGCGGGCCTTCCAGTGGCGAGCGGCCTGCCCTGAGCACGCCGCCTGAATACGGGGCATGCGCATGTCATTTCATGGTTGGCCTTTCTCTCCTTTTGTTTACAGAGGATGAAATTATAAGTCTGAAAGAGGTGGCAGAAAAGGATCATAAAACCATTCAAAAGGTACTGTAACTTTTTTACATTGATGAATGACTCGTTTTTAAATTGAAATATCAGCACAATTGGCGAAGTAACCCGGTGCCCAGCTTGCCTTGGGATGTAGGAAAACATTGATTTATATATTTGATCTCTCCCCATTGAGTGGTTAGAATAACTGATAATGAATAAGAAGTACATCTTGGAAACTAATTAATGTAAGGAGATACTACTTTTATTTGGGATAAATGAGCATCTACTTTTTGCTGGTAAAGAACCTAAAAATTACCTTACACAGGAAGTTCAAAGATGGGCTTGTTGTGGTGGGAAAATTATACCATGTAGAACGAGCTGACTTGTTTTCAGATCAGATATTGTTTTACCCTCATTTTTCTGCCTGTGAGGGAGCTGGGCTCATGTTACCCAATAGATGTGTATTTAGAGCAGGGAATTCTTTTGGCATCTAATGCGGCAGGACGGAAGCAACCCCCCACCCTCCCTGCATTAGGGCAGAGACGAGGCCCATCTCGGATGCTGGTCTCCTCCTGGGGCTTGGCATGTGCTGGCTCACGTAAAAGTGCTCCTTGAGTGATGAATAGAATGAGACTGTATTGAGACTTCATGAAATTTATGGATGAAAAAGTAGAATCACATATCCAGAGTTTTCCAAATATACATAATATGTTTTCCAGCAACTGAATTGAGTCTCAGTTTTTGAATTTAAAGTTTAAATAGCCACACATGCCAAAGTTCAGGTTCCAATTCCAGCCAGTTCTGATTTTGCATTCAGGATATTCTTGGTATTGAGATAGAATTACGTCAAAGCAATATTTTTAAAAGACATGGCCACACTGATAGGTCAGGTTGGGAGGCACTTTCTGTGGTCACTGAGTCCATCACAGGTTTTCAGAAAGAGGTTTCATTTTGGAGGCTTCACCCCGTTTGCAGTGTGACAGTACACATCCCATTCCAATAGACATAACAGCAGAGTTTGTGGACAGAAAGGTATAACCTCCTTGGCATCAAACTCTAAGGTTAAAATCAAAATCTCAGCTTTCCAGTTTCTCGTAATATCCTACCAGGGAACCACGACCAGCTTCTTTATTTAAATGTTCCCTCTAAAGTTTTCCAGGCTACACTACCATGTGCAGAGATGAGTTGTGTGAGCTTACAGCTCTATATGAGAAGGATTACAATAAGAAATTAAAGTGAAAAAATCTCGCCATGGAGTCACCAATGAAAAAAGGAAGGCACCTGGAATGAGCTTAACTATTTCAACCAACAGTGCCTCGCCTTCCCAGATCTGCACTGCCCAGCAGGAACTACCCGCCACACGGGGCTCCTGGCCACTTGCAGTGTGGTGAGAGCAACTGAGGACCTGAATTTGTAACTAGATTTAGTTTTAATTATTTTCTATTTAAATGTGAACTTCTGGGGGGCTGATGTGGCTCAAATGGTTGGGTGTCCGCCTGCCATATGGAGGGACCTGGGTTTGATCCCCGGGACCTCCTGGTAAAATAAAAAAAATAAAAAATAAAATAAAATAAATAAATAAATATATATATAAAATAAATGTGAACTTCTACTCATTTCCATTTTTGGAAAAAAATTTTATGTATATCTTGAATAACTTGGGGATGTAAATCTACTTTTTCATACGCACATTTTATGAAACCTAAATACAGATCAAACCTCTTTCCAGTGAAAATTTAGCTCCCAAACTGAGATGTGCTATAAGTGAAAAGTAACACACTGAATACCAAGGCCATTGTATAAAACATGAAATATCTCACCAATAATTTTTAATATTGATTGCATGTGGAAATGATGTATTGGGGATATATGCCAGATTAAATAAGATATACTGTTAAAATTAATTCATCTGTTTTTTTTTTAACCTTTTAAACATGGATGCTAGAAAATTTAAAATTCTATACATGGCTTGCATTATATTTCTCTTGGGCAGCAGTTTTCTAGACAGAGTACAAACAAGCAGAGCCCTGATTTGATTTTTTTTTTTAATCCTGTCTCTTTTTTCTGTTTTTCTTTATATGCAAATCCCAGAACTCCACCCAGACAGTGAACATAGGCATATTTTGGTATTGAGCAGAGAAAGTCTAGAACGCCCGGTTCCTGTTCCAGCTCTGCCACTATGTCCCCACAGGCCAGTCCCTTCTCCTCCTCCCTGGTTCTCAGCAGCTCAGTGTGGATAAAATGAGATGACACATGTGGAAGTGCTTGGTAGACTTGAAAGCATATTAGATGCTGTTGAACAATGAGAGCTTATATTTGCTGGTTTGTTTCCAATATCCTTCACCAAATCCATTGGCTCAGCAATATTTAATGTCTTTTAGCGTGTCAGGTGCTGCAATCCTGCTGGAGATACAAAAATGAAAAAATAGACACATGTATGACCCTGACACATAAAACATAGGGAAGTGTGATCGGGACTTTCAGTCTTCTTCCTTGGATTTCCTGCAGCATGTGACAGGACCATCCCCAGGCTCCCCCATCCCTTCCTAATGAGTGGCTCCTCCTCCATCCTCCACCAAGATGCTATTCTCGGGAATTCTAATTATCCTTGCCCCTTGCTCCGGCTAGTCTAGTTCTTCCAATGACTGGCAACCCTTTTTTTCTGGCTTGAGGTTCATCCTGAGCACCATGTCCATATTTTTGTCCTGTTCTCACCCTCGATTTCAACGTTGCCTGCACTGGGGAGGTTCTCTGACGACCCCTTCCTGTCCCCCCTGGTAGCAGAGCTCCCTGTGTGCTCCACATACCTGGGCCGGGCAGAGCTGAAGCTGAGGACCAGGTCCTCCTGTGCTGACATTCTTAGCTACCTGCACTCAAGCGTATTTGTTGAACCAGTGTTCTTGGTGGACATCAAGTTCAATGCATCCAGGCTGGAGTCCACGCCCCTCGAACCCGTTGTCTGCCTGTGCTGCCCACGTAGTTAATGACACGGCCTCTACCCAGAAGCCAAGGGATGGATATGGGTCATTCTCTACTCTCAGCTTCATACCTCATGTCTAGTGGGATTCAGGTCCACTTCCTCATCTTCCACTCCATTGCCACAGACTTGGTCCAGGTCCTCGTTTCCATAGCTTCTTACTTCACCTTCTCTCTCCACTCTCATCCCCCTTCCACTCTAGCTTCCACACAGCAAAGTGATTCCACACCCCGACCTCTGGTGCCATGAACCTCCCGTGACTTCCCTTTGATTTCAGTATAAAAACAGATGACAAAAAAAAAAAATGCATTGAGTGCCTTTTATATGCCAGGGGCAGCTACGCACTTCCACACTTGCTATCTTAAATTCTTTTCACAATAACTCTTTGAAGTGTCATTATCCTAATTGTACAGATGTGCAGACTAAGGCGTAGAGTGTAGACTGAACTTGCCCACATAGCTGGTTAGGAGCAGAGGTTTGATTTGAACCTGACTGCCGTGCTGTGTGTCACCTCTCCTGTCTTGACTCAGCATTACTCACAATGTCACCCTGATCCCCCTTCTCCCTTCACGCCCTACCCTTCCTCTGGGTGTGAGTCCCAGGTTCCCATAAGACCACACTTGCCCCAGTCCTGCATGCTCTTCTGAGATTCGTGCTGGCTTCCCCACCTTCCCTCTTCTCCAACTTGGTGAGCTCCTACACATCCTTCAAATCCCTTGTCCAAAACTCCACTTCCGTGAATTCACACCAGATATACCATTTCTTGTTGGAGTGTTTTTGCCATGTCATATGCATTTTTTATCTATATTATACTCATTTTTCCCACATTGCTCTCCTCCCCTACTGTCAGTGCTCCAGGGGGCAGGGATTTAGTCTTCCCCATTTTCAAACTCCTACAGTCTAGTGCAATGCCTGGCATGTTCCAGACACATTTAATAAAGTAATTAATTAATAGTGAATGAATTGAGTTGAATGGATATCATATATAACATGTGGCAAATGGCAATCGTTTAAAATCCTGAGTCAAGTGTCATAGGTACAATGGCCCTGTATTATAAATTTTTTTATCAGTGACACTTTTAGTTGGTATGAATATGGTTTGACATGAACATAAGTATAGCACAAAAACCTAAAAAAAGAGAAATGGGTCATATATAGGGTAAAGCAAAATTATTCTTTTTGGCAGACTGGGACCTGCTCTATTGTGTATGGGTGGCACATTTTTGTGGGGTGGGGTGAGGAAGGTAGTAAATAAATTGGCATTTTCTGTTTATACGTTGCTTGCTTATATGATGCAAATATAATAATGATATGATAATATGTCATTATTACATGATAATCTATGTGAATTTAATTTTTCCTTTTATCATATTAGAATCCATTTCTCTCATATTTAGAATCAAATAAGTTACACTAAATTCTCTTGAGGAAGAATTTCAAGGGTTCTGTTCTTTAATCAAAATGTAATATTTTTCTCTATTTTAGTTACTTGATAGTAGAGACAAATTAAGATTCGAGCTTGAGTTTGAAAGAGCAGTAGTTCAAGACATGGTAAGGTGATTTACATTTTTCCTAATGAACTTGAATCTGGGGATTTAATTTAATCATGAACTTTATGTGTAACTGTTTACTGGGAACTATCCATTTCACTTTTATAAATGCTCTAAGTGTAAGTGATAAAAGTACTTTGAGTAAAAAATGTACTCACTATGTAGAGGAGTCTTCCATAAGAAATAATATTATAATTTAAAACAATGTATAAGACTTTTGCATTTTATTTATAGAGATTTAAAAAAAAAACACAAATATGAATGCTCAATATTTTGAAGGATTTGCTATTTTTAGTTACAAATTGCCATAAATGACAACAAAAAAACCAGCCCAGCTAGATATTTTGGCATTCTGTGTTAGTCTCATAAGAAAACACTGCCTTTTTTATGCTCTTTTAAGAGAACTTTCCAGACGGCTGGCCTTTTATTTTATCAGTTGACTCCCCACCCCCACCCCCCACCCCTGCCCAGCTTATGGTGTTGGACTTTGGCTTGCAACTGATCAACACTAGTATGTCTTTGTTACAGTAAACTGGCTGTGTTTATTATAATAAAAAAAATAAAACACAGCTTGACTTGCGTTCTAAATGTGCCTGAAAAGAATATGATACTGTTTAGAAAAGAAAAGGTTGTTCCAGGAAACCCAACACCACTTCGGATATTGAAACGTTTGCTTTCTTAGAGCCTGTCACACTCGGTGCCAAGGCGTCACTGCTTCCTTAACTGTTTTGTTGCTCTCAGCACCATGTGTTTTGGGTTTCTTGTCATAGAAATTAATGCAAAACAATGGTCCTGGATTACAATAAAGCCTTCTATGAAACTAACTTGGGAATGGAGGAAATGAACAGAGTTATGGCTGGCGGCTCACAGAAGCTGCGTGTCAACAACAACAAAAAATGTTATTTTGGACCCTTTACTTTTAAATACCTGACATATAAAAATATTCTCCATCATTTGAGTATACTCCGCCCATTCCTTCCAATCCCATCCCCCATATCGTCTGCCATTCCCCCAAAGTCCAGGCTTCCCCTTGGAAAACAAACAACTAAATGTGTGTATTGTCATTAAAATGGAGCGCATCTTTACAGCACAGGAAACAGTGTTAGTCTCCAGCCATAATAGAGAAGAAATTAAACTACTTCATCAGTGAATTTGTGCCTATGCTGTAAGCAGACCCCATACTTTGAATCACTTTGCTCCTTTATTTTAACTCTAAGTGTTTAACGGGTGCTACTGTATTGCCCATGGGGGACCAATCACGTTTTATTTTGTTTTTTAGAAGTTTCTTGAGCCCCAAGCTCGTTGCCAAGCAGCCACATCCTGCATCACACACCCCGTGACAACACGGAAGCTTCATGCTCAGAGCTGTTTGCATGCTCACATGTTCAGTCCCGGGAGGGGCCTTAGGTCCCAGTTGTGATGCTGGCACATGGGCCCTGCGTCCAGGAGGTCACTATTTCGGGAACCCCTGCCCAGCCCCCCAAGCATTCTGCTATCCCGCAGAGGGAGGCTGAGCCTCTCCTTGGCTTCCTTTCTTTCTTGCCACCGTGCTTTATTCTGGGCGGGAGGATGTGGGATTGCACCGAGGTGGGGTTGGGGGGAGAAGGTGGAGTTGAGCAGCCATTCCCTAACATTGGGTCGTTTTCTGGCTGAAGGGTGTTTGCTCCATGCTTGGCTATGACTGTGTCCCAATACGGTTTGCTTTTGGACTATTAAGAGCCTAGTTTAAAAAGTCGAAGAGCTGGTGGCAAAAAGCCAGGATAAGTGAACAACAAAATTCAGAGCAGTCATGTCCTTGGAGTGGCCTTTGGAGAGCAGAGTGGATAATTTTTTAGCTTCTTGAGATTCCTAGACTGAGTGCCATTCGTTTAGCCTGAAGCTAACAAAACAGAGGGTCCTCCTGAGAGAAGTATCACCATTTGAACCCTTAGCCTTAGCTGATGTTCCCCCTGCTGGGCCCCAGTGCTCCCGGATTCTCGGAACAATCCAGAATCAAGCTAGGAAGGAGGTGGCCAGGTCGCTGCAGCCCCTGGTTCTGGGGGCCACGCTAAGGCACTGCTGCCAGCGCTTCTTTCCTGTAGCAAAGCTGCTGGGTGCCTGAGTCCCCGCAGGCGCTGCCAGCCTGCCCTCTCCTGCTGCACGGCGCCCGGCATTGTTGGGCCATCCCCCAGGACACTGATCATTTTGGTGACCCGGGAGTTTATTGCAGTAAGACACATCACCGACCGTGTGTGACTGGGCCCACTTTGGCAGAGTCATGGTGACAGCGCCCCTGGGGAGCGGCAGCCCTCTTCTGAGGCTGACGTTCCACAGGCGGAGCCCGCCGCTTGCTGAGGGGGGCTGCCACCTGGCTGGGAACAATCTCGGAAGCTGGAGGAGGATGCTTCCCGTGATCTGTGCAAAACCACCTTTCTGGTGAGTTCTGGGAGCGGCGCCTCTTATTCAAGACCCGCATGGTTAGCGGTGCCCCCGCCGCCTCCCCGCACGCCGTGGAGGCCCAGGAAGCCAGGTCTGCTGGCTCGCTGCCAGGAGCTCCTGCCCACGGCCACAGGCCACGGCGTCCCGGCCCTCAGCCTCCACCATCTACTGGAGGAGGCCACTGTGGCCGAGGGAAGAGCTCCTTGGGCAGCCCGTCCTCCCTGAAATCGGCAGGCTGAGGGCACGATGCCCCGAGGCTCTGTTTCTTCCTGCCTTTCCCTCTTCCGGAAGCACCCTTGCTTGGCACCCACCCTTCAGGTGGGAGGTCAGGCACAGTCTCCTCTGGGAACGACCTCTGCTGCTCTGGACTGGGCAAGAGCCCCATCCTCGGGCCTGAATCCCGCCCGCTTTTGCCTCCTGTGGGATCAGGAAGACAGGGGCTCCATCTCGCCACGGTAGCACCCCAGAACCTGGCATGGCAGCCAGCAACGGGCAGGTGCTGCCACTAACCACAGAAATGACTGGTTCGCACGGCTCAGCCCACACTGCGCCTCTGACATGCAGTTTAATAAGCAGCTGATGCCACTAACCCACAAATGCGACGGAGCTGCACAACCTCCAGATCGACCACAGCGTGGCTTTCAGCATTAATTTCTAGGTCTTATTCCACGGGCTCTCAGGATCCCTTTGCACTCTTAAAAATTATTGAAGACTCCAAGGAGATTTGGTTTACATGGGTTTTATCTATTGATATTGACTCTATTTTAATTTAAAGCTGAGAAATTACAAAAATATGTATTTATTAGTTCATGTAAAAATACCAATAATAAACCCATGACATGCAATTGTTTTTACTATCTGCTGTATCTACGATCTCCAGGACATCTGGGTCCTCATATCTGCTTTTGCATCCATATGTCATGATGAATATCACAAAGCAGCTTTCTTTGTAATAGCCCCAAACTAGAAGCAGCCCCAATGTCCATTAACAGATGAATGGATAAACAAATTGTGGTATATCTATCCAGTGGAATAATACTCAACAATAAAAGAAATGGATTACTTTGACACACGTAAATAAGGATGAATCTCAAAATAATTATGGTGAGTGAAAGAAACTAGAGACAAAGAATACATTTGGGGAAGCGGCTGTGGCTCAATCAGTGGGGCTCCCGTTTGCCATGTGGGAGGCCCCGGGTTTGGTTCCCGGGGCCTCCTGGTGAGGGCAGGCCCACCCGCACGGCGTGGTTAGCTGACCCAGCGAGCACAAGCAGCAGGGGGGGATGAATGAATAAATAAATAAAATCTTAAAAAAAAAAGAATACATTTGTATGTTCAATTTACTTAAAATTCTAGAAAGTGCAAACCATCTTATAGGACAGAAAGCAGAACCGTGGCTGCCTGGTGATGGGGCAGGTGAGTAGGAGAGGTGGCTTACAGGGGGGCATGAGGGAACTTTGGGGAGTGATAGGTTTGCTCATTACCTTGATTGTAGTGAGGGTCTCACCCACGTATATAAATGTCAGAACTCAACAGATCGCATACTGTAGAAATGCATAGTTCATTGTACATCATTTATACTTCAATGAAATTGTCAAAAATACGGAAAACAAAGTTAAAGTACTTCAAGTTTCTTTGAATTTTCTGGCAAAAGAGTAAAGCTATTAAGTTTACATTTTCATAATTTAAACATGAAAGGTGCAATTTATAGAGTAACTACTAGAAGAATAGAAACCAGTTGTATAACTTGCAAGCTGCTATAAGGAGAGAAATAACTGAATGAATAAAAATTCACAATCAATCTGAAAGAAGGAAATAAAGAAGAGAAAAAGAAGCATAAGATAGGATAAATTGGATATAAAAAATAAAATGGTAAATTTGACCCCAAATATATTGCTAATTATGTTTACTGTAAATGGACCAAATGCTCAGGCTAAGAGGCAGTGATTATAAGACTGGATGGGAGTGTCACTCAAGAGAAAGAGAATCTTACCTATATTAACATGAGACAAAATAGTCTTTAAACAAGATGCATTTTGAGAGATAAAGAACATCACTTCATGATGATGATAGGTTCAGTTCACAGGGAATATCGAAGTATTCTATATATAATGGTTTCAAGATGTAAAAACATTGAACAAATTTTAAAAACAAATAGAAATTCACAATGAGTAGGAGATTTTAACAATTTTTTCTATCAATAATCCATGAAATAATAACATTGATAAAGAAAATTTCAACAACACAAAGAGGTGATCTAATTGATAGATGTAGAACTGTACAACCAACAACTGCAGGAAATACTACCTTTAAACACCTAGCAAACATATCCAAAAATTGAAGACATAGTAAGATATAGAAAATCCCAACATATTTCAAAATATTGAAATGATTCAAAGCATGTTCTCTGACCACAATGTAATTAAGCTAAACATAAACAAAAAGATAACTAGAAAATCCTCAAATGTTTAAAGGAAATACTTACCTATATAACACATGAGGTCAGAGAAGAAAACTCATAAGGCCAATTACAAAATACTTTGAATTTAAGGATAATGAAAAGATGATTTATTCAGACCTGAGATGTAGCTGAAGTCATGTTTGTAAGAAAATGTCTAGCCTTAAGTGCATATACTAGAAAAGAAGAAAAAGCTGAAAATTAGTGATCAAAGATTACATTTTAGGAAATTTTTTAAATTAAAAAAAAAAAAAAGAGCCACAAAACTAAACAAAAAGAAAGAAGCAACTGAAATGAAAGGAAGAGTTAATGCATTAGAAAAAAATATACAATAACAATATTCAACAAAACCAGAACTTGGTTAGTTTGAAAAAAAAAAAACAAAAAAAACCCAGCTAATGAAACTGACTTTAGTGGAAAGAATCAAGGAAGAAAATGCGCAGAACACAGTATCGGAGTCACAAATGGGTCCATCATAGATGATGTAGGCATTAAAAGGACCATTAAAGAATATTATGAATAACATCAGACCAGTTGATTTGAATATTTTGATAGAACTATTAGGTTTGAGATGATATCTCATTGTACTTTTGATATGCATTTCCCTAATAGCTAGTGATATTGGACATTTTTTCCTGTGCTTTTTGGTCATTTGTATTTCCTCTTTGGAGAAATGTCGTCTGTTTAAGTCTTTTGCCCATTTTTTAATTGGAGTGCTTGCTCTTTTATTGTTGAGTTGTATGATCTCTTTATATATATTATATATAAGGTGTGAGATAGGGGTCCTCTTGCTTTCTTTTGGCTATGGATATCCAGTTCTCCCAGCACTTTTTGCTGAATAGACTGTTCTGCCCCAGCTGGGTGGGTTTGACATGCTTGTCAAAAATCACTTGACGATAGGTGCGAGGGTCTGTTTCTGAACCAATTTGGTTCCATTTGTCCATATATGTATCCTTACGCCAGGACCATGCTGTTTTTACCACTCCAGCTAGGTAATATGATTCGAAGTCTAAAAGCAAGAGTCCTCCAATTTCGTTCTTTCTTTTTAAGATGTTTCTATTTGGGATTGCTTATCATTCCAAATAAATTTTTTAAAAATATTTATTTTATTTATTTCTCCACCTCCCCTCATTGTTTGCACTTGCTGTCTTCTCTCTATATCTGTTCATTGTGTGCTTTCTGTGTCTGCTTGTCTTCTTTTTAGGAGGCCCCGGGAACTGAAACTGGGACCTCCCATGTGGGAGGGAGGTGCCCAATCGCTTGAGCCACCTCCACTCCCTGCTTGTTGTGTCTCTCATGTTTCCTCATTGTTTCTCCTCATTGCATCATCTCATTGCATCGTCTCATTGCATCATCTTGTTGTATCGGCTTGCCATGCCAGTCCATTGTATCAGCTTGCTGACTTGCTCGTCTTCTTTAGGAGGCACTGGGAACCGAACCCGAGACCTCCCATGTGGTAGGCAGACACCCAACTGCTTGAGCCACTTCTGCTTCCCCCAAATAACTTTGATAATTGGGTTTTCCATTTCTTTTAAAAAGGCTATTGGAATTTTTATCAAGATTGAATTAAATCTATATATCAATTTTGATAGAATTGACATCTTAACGATAGTCTTCCAATCCATGAACATGGAATGTTCTTCCATTTATTTAGATCTTTGATTTCTTTCAGCAGTGCATTGTAGTTTTCTGAATATAATTGCTTTATGTCCATGGTTAAGTTTATTCCTAAATATTTGATTCTTTTAGTTGTTATTATAAGTGAAATTTTTTCCTGACTTCCTCCTCAGATTGCTTATTACTAGTGTATTGGAACACAACTGATTTCTGAAGTCATTTATTAGCTCTAGTAGCTTTGTTGTAGATTTTTCAGGACTTTCTAAATATAGGATCATATCATCTGCCATAGCAAAAGTTTTACTTCTTCCTTTGCAATTTGGATGACTTTTATTTCTTTTTCTTGCCTGATTTCTCTAGCTAGAACCTCTAGCACTATATTGAACAGCAGTGGTGACAGTGAGCATCCTTGTCTTGTTCCTGATCTCAGCGGGCAAGCTTTCAGTCTTTCACCGTTGAGTACAATGTTAGCTGTGGGTTTTTCATATATGCTGTTTATCATGTTGAGAAAGTTTCCTTCAATTCCTATCTTATGGAATATTTTTATTTAGAAAAGATGCTTATTTTGTCAAATGAATTTTTGCCTATTGATCATGTGTTTTTTCTTCTTTGATTTATTGATGTGATGTATTATGCTGATTGATTTTCTTGTGTTAAATCACCCTTGCATGCATGAGATAAAACCCAGTTGATCATGATGATTAATTCTTTTAATGTGCTGTTGGATTCCATTAGCAAGTATTCTGCTGAGAATTTTTACATCCATAATCATTAGGGAAATGGATCTGTAATTTTCTTTTCTTTTTTTTTTTTTTTTTTTTTTTTTTGTAACATCTTTATCTGGCTTTTATATTAGGGTGATATTGGCTTCATAGAATGAGTTTGGTAGCATTCTCTCCTATTCAATTTTTTGGAAGAGTTTGTGTAAGATTGGTGTTATATCTTCTTTGATGCTTGGTAGAATTCACCTGTGAAGCCATCTGGTACTGGGCTTTTCATTTTGGGGAGTTGTTTCATGACTCTTTCAATCTTTTTAATTGTGATCAGTTTGTTAATGTCTTCTATTTCTTCTAGGGTCAGTGTGGGTTGTTTGTATGTTCCTAGGAACTTTTCCCTTTCATCTACATTGTCTAGTTTATTGGCATACAGTTGTTCATAGTATCCTCTTGTAATTTCTTTTATTTCTGTGAGGTCAGTAGTAATGTCCCCATTTTCATTCTGATTTTATTTATTTGCATCATCTCTTTTTTTTCTTTGTCATTCTAGCTAAGGGTTTATAAATATTTTTAATCTTCTTGAAGAACCAACTTGTGGTTTTGTTAATTCTATTGTTTTTTTGTTCTTAATTTCATTTTTCAATGCTCTGGTCTTTGTTATTTCATTCCTTCTGCTTGCTTTGAGAATAGTTTGTTATTCTTTTTCTATTTCCTCCAGCTACATAGTAAGGTCATTGATTTTAGCTCTTTCTTCTTTTTAAGTATAAGTATTGATGGCTATAAATTTCCTTCGCAGCACTGCCTTTGCTGCATCCCTTAGGTTCTGATATGTTGTGTTCTCATTTTTATTTGGCTCGAGATATTTATTGATTTCTCTCACAATTTCTTCTTTGACCCACTAGTTATTTGAGTGTGTTGTTTAATCCCCATATATTTGTGAATTTTCTCCTTTTCTGTTTCTCTTTGATTTCCAACTTTATTCCATTATGATCAGAGAAAGTGCTCTGTATACTTTTGATATTTTAAAATTTATTGATATCTGCTTTGTGACCCAACATCTGGTCTATCCTGGAGAAAGATACATGAGTACTTGAGAAGAATGTGTATCTTGCTGTTTGGGGGTGCAAAGTTCTGTATATGTCTATTAGGTTCAGTTCATTTATCATATTATTCAAGCCCTCTGTTTCCTTATTGATCCTCTGCCAGATGTTCTATCCATTGATGAGAATGGTGTATTTTTTTTTTAAAGATTTTATTTATTTATTTATTCATTTATCCCCCCCTTGCCGCCCGTGCCCGCTGGGCCAGCCAACCACGCCGCGCGGGCGGGCCCGCCCCCACCAGGAGGCCCCGGGAACCGAACCCGGGGCCTCCCATATGGCAAACGGGAGCCCCACTGATTGAGCCACAGCCGCCTCCCTGAGAATGGTGTATTAAAGTCTCCAAATATTGTTGTAGAGACATCTATTTCTTCCTTCCGTTTTGCCAGCATTTGCCTCATGTAATATGGGGCTTCTGAGTTAGGTGTACATACATTTATTATTGTTATTTCTTCCTGGTGAATTGCCCCTTTTATTGATATATAGTGTCTTTCCTTGTCTCTAATAACAGATTTGCTTTTTTTCTTTTCTTTTCTTTTTTTTTTTTTTTTTTTTTTTGAGATACTAGGCACTGGAGATAGAACCCAGAACCTCATATGTGGGAAGCTGGCGCCCAACCACTGAGCCACATTGGCTTCCCTGAGTTGGTTTTGTCTCTTGTTTTGCTTGTTGTTCATTTCTGGTTTTTTTTTCAGGAGGTACCAGGAACCAAACCAGGGATCTCCCATTTGGGAGATGGGAGCTCAACCACTTGAACCACATCTGCTCCCAACAGCTTTTGCTTTTAAAGTCTATTTCTCCAGGTTTTGTTTTGTTTTGTTTTTTGGTTACTGCATGCATGGCGTATCTTTTTCCAGCCTTTCACTTTCATCTATTTGTTTCCTTGTGTCTAAGGAGAATCTCTTGTAGATACTTATAAAGATGGTTCATATTTTCTTATCCATTCCACCAGCCTGTTTCTTTTGATTGCGAAGCTTAACCCATTAATATTATTACTGTAAAGGCAGTTCTTACATCACCCATTTTGGCCTTTGTGTTTTAGCTGTCATAACTTATTTTCACCATTCTTCTTATACTTTTAGTTACCTCTACTGACATAATCTTCATTTCTAGACTCTCTTCCAAGCCTCTCTCTCCTGTCTTTTCTTTTCAGGCTGTAGCACTCCCTTAAGTATTTCCTGCAAAGCTGGTCTCTTTGTTATAAACTCTCTCAGTTTCTGTTTATCTGTGAATGTTCTAAAGTTGACCTCATTTTTGAAAGACAGTCTTCCCAGATGTAAGATTCTTGGCTGGCAGTTTTTCTCTTTCAGTATTTTAAATATATCATATCATTGACTTTTTGCCTTCATTTTTTTTTAAGATTTATTTTATTTATTTCTCCCCCCCCCCCATTGTTTATGCTCACTATCTGCTCTCTGTGTCCATTCACTGTGTACTCTCTGTATCTGCTCATCTTCCCCCTTCATGCTTTCTGATAAGAAATCAGCACTTCATCTTATTGGGCATCCCTTGTATGTGATGAATTATTTTCCTCTTGCTGCTCTCAGGATTTTCTCTTTGTCTTTGGCATTTGACATTCTGATTAGCATGTAGTTCTATTTGGATTTATTCAGATGAGAATACTTTGTACTTCTTCAACACAGATATCTAGGTCCTTCAATGGAATTGGGAAATTTTCTACCCTTATTTCATAAAATATTATTTCTCCCTTTTTTCCTTCTCTTCTCCTTCTGGGGCACACATAACATGTATGTTTGCATTTCTCTTGACAACAGTTATTTCCCTGAGACCCTGTTCATTTTTTTCCCTTCTTTTTTCCATCTGTTCTTTTGTATGTTCGCTTTCAGAGGCCATGTCTTCAAGCTCACTGACCCTCTCTTCTACCTCTTCAAATATGCTGTTATATGCCTCCAGTGTATTTTAATTTCATTTATTGTGCCTTTCATTCCCATAAGATCTGCTAATTTTCCATGTATGCTTTCAGATTTTTCTTTGTGCTCACCAGTGTCTTTTTTAATTTTTTAAAATATATTTTTATTGAAATATATCATTCATACATGAACTTACACAAACAATAAGTGTATAGTAAAAGTTGTGAACTTACAAAACAAGCATACATAACATCATACAGGGGTCCCATACATCACCCCTCCACCAACATCTTACATGGTTATGAAACATTTGTTACAAACTATGCAAGAATATTATCAAAATATTACTAACAACTATAACCCATATCTTATAATTGGTGTATTTTTCCCCAACCTACCTTATTATTTTTTAAGTGTTTTTTTTATTACAGAGGTTGTGAACTTACAAAACAATGATGCACATGTGTAGAATTCCAATACAACACCCTTTCACCAATACACCACACCATGGTAGAATATTTTTTACAGATTATGAGATAATATCATAAGACTATTATCACCAACCATGGTCTATAGCATACATTTGGCACACTTTTTACGTACCCCCTCCATTATCAACACAGTGCATCTTTGACATTGATGCAAGAATATTACAGTATTGCTGTTAACCACAGTCCATAGGTCACACCACTTTTTCCCATGTTTCTCCACATTCCCACCACACTACAATAGTGACATACATCTGCTCTAGCTCACAGAAGGACACTCTTGCATCTGTATCATCAATCACAATTCTCTTCCACCTCTGGGTTCCCTATGTTATTCAGTCCCTAAACTATTCTCTAGCTTTCTTTCAACGGACATTTTCATCCCTAAACTACTCTTTTCAGACACAATCTCATTTATAAATCAGCTACTACTCACTGTAATGTGTTACCATCAACTCTATCCATTTCCACATTTTTACAGTCAAGTTAATTAGAACTTCTACATACATTGTCAGTAGTTCTTCTCAACCCTCCTCTTATCTCCTAAAACCTATACTCTAGGTTTTAACTCCATGCATTTATTCTTCATATTTAGTTCATATTAATAAGACCATGCAATATTTGTCCTTTTGTGTGTGGCTTACTTCACTTAGCATAATGTCTTCAGGAGTCATCCATGTTATCATATGTGTCCCAATTTCACTTCTTCTTACTGCAGCATGGTATCCCATTTTATGTATATACCACATTTTGTTTATCCATTCATTGGTTGGTGGACAAAATTCCATCTTGGCAATTGTGAATAATGCCGCTATGAACATTGGTGTGCAGATGACTGCTCGTGTCACAACTTTTAGTTCTTCTGGATATATTCCTAGAACAGTAATTGCTGAATCATATGACAGCTCTATATTTAGCTTCCTGAGGAACTGCCAAACTGTCTTCCTCAGAGGCTGCACCATTTTACAATCCCACCAACAATGAATGAGTGTTCCTAGTTCTCCACATCCTCTCCAGCATTTATTGTTTTCTGTTTCTTTAATAATGGCCATTCTATGCGGTGTGAGATATCTCATTGTTGTTTTAGATTTGAATTTCCCTAATAGCTAGTGATTTTGAACATTTTTTTCATGTGTTTTTTGGCCATTTGTATTTCCTCTTTAGAACAATGTCTATTTTAGTCTTTTGCTCATTTTTAAATCGGATTGCTTGCTCTTTTATTGTTGAGTTGTATTATCTCTTTATATAGAACAGAAATCAAACCCTCATCAGATATGTGGTTTCCAAATATTTTCTCCCATTGAGTGGGCTGCCTTTTCACTTTCTTGATGAAGTCCTTTGAATCACAAAAGTGTTTAAGTTTGAGGAGGTCCCATTTATCCATATTTTCTTTTGTTGCTCATGCTTTCAATGTGAGGTTTAAGAATGCACCACCTACCACCAGGTCTTGAAGATGTTTTCTTACATTTTCTTGTAGGTGCTTTATGGTCCTTGCTTTTATATTTAGATCTTTGATCCATTTTGAGTTAATTTCTGTATAAGGTATGATATAGGGGTCCTCTTTCTTTCTATTAGCAATGGATATTGAGTTCTCCCAGCACTGTTTGTTGAATAGACTGTTCTTGTCAAAAATCACTTGACAATAGTTGTGAGGGTCTGTTTCTGAAACATCTTTGTTTCCATTGGTCTATGTGTCTATCTTTATGCCAATACCATGCTGTTTTTACCACTGTAGTTAGGTAATATAATTTAAAGTCCAGAAGTGAGAGTCCTCCAACTTCACTTTTCCTTTTTAAGATGTTTCTGGCTATTCGGGGCAACTTATCCTTCCAAATAAATTTGATAATGGTGTTTTCCATTTATTTTTAAAATGTTGGGATTTTTATTGAGATTGCATTGAATCTGTGTATTAATTTGGGTAGAACTGACATCTTAATGGTATTTAGTTTTCCAGTCCATGAGCATAGAATGTTCTTCCAATTATTTAGGTTTAATTTCTTTTTACAATGCATTGTGGTTTTCTGAATACAAGTACTTTACATCCTTGGTTGAGTTTATTTCTAAATATTTTATTCTTTTAATTGCTATTGTCAATGGAATTTTTTTCCTGAATTCCTCCTCAGATTGCACATTATGATTATATTGAAAACCCACTGATTTTTGTGTATTGATCTTGTATCCTGACACTCGACTGAAATCATTTATTAGCTTTAGCAGCTTTGTTGTAGATTTTTTGGGACTTTCTAGATATAGGATCATATCATCTGCAAACAGTGAAAGTTTTACTCCTTCCTTTCCAATTTGGATGCCTTTTATTTCTTTTTCTTGCCTGATTGCTCTAGCTAGAACCTCTAGCACTATATTGAACAACAGTGGTGACAGTGGGAATCCTTGTCTTGTTCCTGTGGCAGGATACAAGATCAACATGCAAAAATCAGTAATGTTTTTGTACACTAATATTGAACAATCTGAGGAAGAAATCAGGGAAAATTCCATTTACAATAACAATGAAAAGACACAAATATCTAGGAATCAATTTAACCAAAAAGTTCAGGGCCTATATGCAGAAAACTGCAAAACAATGCTAAAAGAAATCAATGAAGACCTAAACAAATGGAAAGTCATTTCTGTGTTCATGATTAGGAAGACTAAATATTGTGAAGATGTCAAACCTACCCAAACTGATTTATAGATTCAATGCAATACCAATTAAAATTCCAACAGCCTACTTTACAGAAAAAGGAAAGGCAATTATCAAATTTATTTGGAAGGTAAAGTGCACCCGGATAGCCAAAAGTCTTCTGAAAAATAAGAGCAACATGGGAGGAATTTCACTGCCTAACCTTGAAACATATTACAGAGATGCAGTGGTCAAAACAGCATGGTAGGGGAGCGGATATGGCTCGAGTGGTTGAGTGCCTGCTTCCCACATGGGAGGTCCTGGGTTTGGTCCCCAGTGCCTCCTAAAAACAAAAACAGAAAAACAGAGAACAAGCAAAACAGATGAAAAATCCAACTCAGGAGAGGCGATATGGCTCTGTGGCTGAGTGCCAGCCTTCCCATATATGATGTCCTGAGTTCAATTCTCAGCCCTGGTACCTCAAAAAATAAAAAAAAAATAAAAAAACAAAAACAAAAACAAAACATGGTACTGGCATAAAGATAGACACATCAATCAGTGGAATAAAATTGAGAGTACAGAAATAAATCCTCACCTCTATGGCCAACTGGTTTTTGAGAAACCTCCCAAGTCCATGTTAATGGGACAAAACAGTCTCTTCAACAAATGGTGCTGAGAGAACTACATATCTATAACCAAAAGAATGAAAGACCTCTATATCACTCCCTATATAAAAATCAACTCAAAATGGATCAAAGACCTAAATATAAAAGCCAGGTTCATAAAACTACTAGAAGAGATTGTAGGGAAACATCTTAAAGACCTTGTAGTAGGTGGTGGTTTCTTGGACCTTACACCCAAAGCATGTGCAACAAAAGAAAAAAATAGATAAATGGGACCTCCTCAAAATTAAACACTTCTGCACCTCAGAGGACTTTGTCAAAAGGGTGAAGAGGCAGCTGACTCGATGGGAGAAAATATTTGGAAATCACAAGTCCAATAAGGGTTTAATATCCATGATATATAAAGAGATGTTACAACTCAACAATAAATAGAACACCTGATTAAAAAATGGGCAAAAGACTTGATAGACATTTGTCCAAAGAAATACAAATGGCAAAAAAACACATGAAAAATGTTCAACATCACTAATGATTAGGGAAATGCATATCAAAACTTTAAGGAGATATCATTTCACACATATCAGAATGGCCACTACTAAAAAGACAGAAAACTACAAGTGTTGAAGAGGATGTGGAGAGAGAGGAATGCTTATTCACTGTTGGTGGGAATGTAGAGTTGTATATCCACTGTGGAGGATTGTTTGGCATTTCCTAAAGAAGTTGAATATAGACTTGCCATGGTGACCCTGGGTATATACCCAGAAGAACTGAGATGGGTGACACAAACAGACATCTGCACACCAATGTTCATAGTGGCATTATTCATGATTTCCAAAAGCTGGAAACAACCCAGATGCCCATCAACTGATGAATGGATAAACAAACTGTAGTGTATTCACAAAGTGAAATATGTTGCAACTGTAAGAAGAAATAAAGTCATAAAACATATGACAACAATGATGAACCTGGAGGACATTATGTTGAGGGAAGCAAGCCAGACACAGAAGGACAAATACTGTATGACTGCACTACTATGAACTAAATATATTGTATAACATATTGTATGGTTCCATTCATATAAAATGTAAATATAAATTAATTTATAAAGATGAAATTAGGTTAGTGGTTATGTAGGGCTAGGGAAAGCATGCTAAGGGGTGTGGAGTTTTTCTTTTTGGAGTAATGGAATTGTTCTAAAATTTTTTGTGGTGATGAATGCACAGCATTGTGATTACACTGAAAGCCATTGATTACTCACTTTGGATAGATTGTATGGTATGTGAATATATCTCAACAAAACTGCTTAATTAATAAATAATTGTGCAAGAATATCCAGAAATAGCAGCTAGGTACAGGAGGGTAAACAGAGAGAGATTAAGAGGTGAAGAATTTTCTTGTTTCTGTTCCTTATTATTGTTGAAATAATGAAAATGCCCTAATAATGATTGAAATGATGAATGCACAACTATGTAATTACACCAAATACCATTGATTGTACACTTTGGATGAATTGAATCCTTTATTAATATATACCAGTAAAATTGATATGTTTTAAAAAATGTATCAGTAAAAGGGGGAATGCAAACATGGACCAAAGTAGGCTTATTATTCTAGAAATGGAAGAACTAGTCATATTGATATGAAGATAGTGGTCAGCAGATGTTCTGGGGGGAGGGAGAGGAATGAAATAGGTGTAATGTGGGGCATTTCTGGGACATTTGGATTTTTCTTCATGACATCGCAATGCCAGATACAGGCCATTATACATTTTGTCAAAACCTATAAAATTGTGTGGTGCAAAGTGTAAACCATAATGTAAACTATAGACCTGGTCAGTAGCAATTCTTCAATATTTGTTCATCAATTGCAACCAATGTACCACACTAATGTAAGTTGTTGTTAATAGGGGAAAATGTGAGGGGGAGGAGATGGGGTATATGGGAACCCCCTATATCTTCTATGTAACTTTTCTGTAATCTAAAATTTCTTTAAAAATAAAAAGATTAAAAAAATTTTTTTAAGTATCAGTAAAAATATTTCATATCATTACATTTTCTTCCATATGATACCAAAGCATGGATGTATGATAAATTTTTTTATCAACATTTAGGTTTTCTATTTGTGGATGTTCAAAATAAGGCTGTGATGATAATTGTTGCACATAAATCTTTTGATTCATTTGATTGTTTTTTTAGGATGAACTCATAGAAATGTAATTTCTAGAACAAAGTGTATGGATATTTTAAGGCATTTGACTGAAGTTAATAAACTACAATCAAAAAAAGTTGTACAAATTTTCTTTCCCATTGAAAGTGGATGTGAGTGCCTATTCTTCTACATCCTGTTATTTTTTCCTAATTTGATAGTCCCAAAATGGCTCTAATTTTTTCAGGTTTGCAGATTATCTGTACTGCTTCTGTGAATTACAAATTCATGTTCTTTATCCAGTCTTCAATTGAGTTGTTTTTTCTTTGTGAAGTGTAATGGCCTTTATTTAGCAGTACAGATTATTATTTCTGGGTTCTTTATCACTTAATTTTTTTCTGTGGTATAGTTTATGACATAGATAAGTTCAAATATTTTATGTGATAAAACATTGATTTAGTCAGCCAAAAGGGGTGTGTATTAGTCAGGATTATCTCAGGACACAGAATCAACAGGAGATCTCTGTCAATAATATGAGATTTTATAAGAGCCCCTCATGCGACCATGGGGATGCACAAGTCCAGGTTCTGCAGGCAGGCTGCAAGCCAGGGGCTCCGAAGAAAGTCCAATGAAAGGTCCTTGATGAGTTTCTGGGAGAAGTTGGCTGTCCAAAGACGAGCTGGGAAATTCTCTGAATGTTGAAATCACTTCCCCTCTTAAGGCATTCAACTGATTGGATAAAAGAGTCATCCATTACTGATGCAATCTCCCTGACTGATGCAGATGTAATCAGCCATCCACACAGTAAACTCACTGGTGATGGAAGTCCATAGATGCTCTTGTATTACAATTAGCCCAGTGCTTGCTGGACCTAACACCTGGACACAATTACCTGGCCAGGTTGACACATTAGCCTAACCATCACAGGGTGCCAATGCAAAGTACCAGAAATCTGTTGGCTTTTATAATGGGGATTTATTTGGGGGTAAAAGCTTAGAGTGCTAAGGTCAAATCAAGGCATCAGCAGAGATGCTTTCTTACCAATGAAAGTAAGAAAAAAGAAAGCTACTGTTGATCCTGTTGTGTTGCTACATGGTGAAGCAAGATGGCTGCCCGATCTCTGCAAGGTTTTTGCTTCTCCTCAGGACTTCCTCTTTCGAGCTCTGTGGGCTCAGCCTCTTGAGGCTTCATGCTGAAGTGCTCCTGTAGTCCTCTCTCACCTGGCATAGGGCTTGTTTCTTTCTGGGCCTTCTATGTACGTCTACTCTAGGCTGTTCTGCTCTCTTCCCAATTTCAGCTGTAAGCTATCAGGCAAAATGGTTCATCTCTCCCTGGGGCCTCAGCTGTTTGAGCCTTCTCCGTTCTGTCACAGGGCAGGATCAAAAATGACAGAGCTGTCTTGTCTGTGTGTCTTTGTGAGTGTCTGTTTATATCAGACCCAGCAAGGGGCCAGGGCTCAAGCCGAGACATGCCTTACTGGCTTAGTCGAATGAATGAAATGAAGCATATTTTCATGTTTATTGGTCATAGAGTTTTCTCTCCTCTGTGAAGAATCACTTAAAGACTTCTGCCCATTTTTATTGGGTTGTTCATATTTCCCTTATTGATTTGAAGGAGTTATCTTTATATTCTTGAAAATATCTTTGTGAATATATAAATGGTGTGAACATCTCCAAATCTGTGGCTAGACTTTTTACTTGCTTTGTGATGTATTCTTATGAGAAATAGCTCTTAATTTGCATGGGGTTGAAATTTTCAAGTTTTCATTTATGATTTATTTATTTTGAGTCTTGTTTAGGAAATAATTTCTACTTTGAACTCTGAACTTTTTTTTCTATATGTTTTCAAGATTTTCTTTCCCTTTACATTTGAATCCTTAATCAACACAAAATGGATTGATTTGTGTGGTGTGAGGTAAGCCTCCAATTTCATTTTCCCCAATTGTTTAATCAATTGTCAAGCATCTTTTATTATTGCATACCCCATGCTTATTCCCACTGACCTGCAGTACTGACATATATTGAGTGTTCATGTATCTAGTTCTGATTCTGGGTTTTCTGTTCTGTTCCAGTGGTCTGTTCAACTATTCCTGTCTTAGATTTATATTAATAGCATGTAGAAATGTCCTGTCTTAGATTTATATTAATAGCATGTAGAAAGTGTCAACCCCCTCCCCCAATTTTGTTATTTTACTTTAAGAGTTTCTTAACTATTCTGGGACTTTTGCTTTTCCATATAAATTTCAGAATAGATTTTCAGAATAAGCTTGTTAATTCTATGAAAAACCTTGTAGGAATTTTAGTTGGAATTTTATTGAATATATAGATCAGTTTGGGGAGAACCTTATCTTTATAACATTGAATTTTCATATTTATGACTAAGCTATATCTCTCTATTTACTTAGTGTTTAAAATCTCATTCATTAAAGCCTTATAATTTTTTATTGGAGATTTTACAAATCTTTTATTAGATTTACTCCTAAGCACTTTATAATTTTTTGTTATATAAAAATTTTTCTTAAATTTTTATAAATTACAATTCCTCTTCATTGCTAGTTGAGAAATGCATTTAATTTTAGAATGTTGATATTATACTCAGCAATCTTGCACAAGTCTCTTGTTAGTTCCAATACTAGAGTCTTTTGGGAGTTAGACAATCATATACTCTTTGAATAATAGTTTTATTTTTTCCACTCTAAATTTTACCTCTCTATCTTTTCTTAACCTACTGAACTGTCCAGAATTTCCAGTATAACTAAAAATATCTAACAGTGGTAGTAGACAATTTTGTCTTGTTCTAACATTACAAAGAATGTTTCTTGTATTTCACCATGAAGTATAATGTTTGTTGTCAGTTTTACTACTTAGAGACTAAAGACATTTCCTCCCACTTCTCAGAGATTTTGTTTTGGCTTGGTTTTTGTTTTGTTTTGTGAATAGATGCATACATCTATTGAGATTATCACATTGTGTTCCTCTTTTAATCTGATTTGTATGGCAAATTGCATTAATAGTTTTACTCAATCTTTTTTAAAAACTTTTTTAAAAAGTTTTTATATACTACAACTATACCCTAATATTATTTGTAAAATTCATCTACATTTTTACCTTTTTATCTTTATATGTTTTCTTTTGCAATTTTCTCTAATATTGTTTGTAAAATTCAGACAACTAAATATAGATGTTCAAACAAATCTCTTTAATAAATTCAGTGAGATGCCTAAAGAGATTAAGGATATTAAGAAGACACTGGTGAGGTAGAGGGACAAGATGGCGGCAGAGTAAGGAGCTCCTAGAGTCAACTTGTGCCATGGGGCAGTTAGTAATCACACAGAGCTAAGTAAAGCACCTGTCTGGGGTCTCCAGGAGACCGGAAGAGCATCCTGCAACATCCTTGAAAGAATGGGAGGAGGAGACTGCCCATCTGCAGAGGAGATTTGTGAGTAGAGCCCTCCATGCCCCGGAGGCCAGTGCCCGTGGTGCAAGCCACCTTTGGAGCTATTCCATGGCTGGAGTTGGAAGCTCCATTTCCTAAAAATGGGGAATAAAGAGACAGTTGGGCACCAACTTCAGCTACTGATTAGTAAACTTGGCTGGCTAAAGTATAATCCTAAGAACAGGTAAAGTTTGAACCCGTCCAAGTTGGAAAGAGGCTGGTAGGTGCCATTTTAACTCTTCTCCTGGCATGAGGGAAAGCAGGACTGAATGAAAATCACAATGAAGTTAGGGACTGGCTTCTTTCCACCAAGATTGGATTGCAGCTCTAACCTAAGCCCTAGCCCCATCTCCAGCAGGGAGGAAGCTTGGGGGACGTGCACCAGCCTCTCTGGGTAACTGTAGGTTTTTTTGGCTGGCACAGACTGAATAGTCAGACACTTGGGCTCCATCCCAGCACCCCGATAGGATAGGAGAGGAGCTGGGTTTCCTCGGCATCTCCAGGAAACTGCAGGTGTTTTCAGCCCACAGGAACTGGTTTGTTGGGTGCCTTCTATTTCATCTCCACCTCTGCCCTCATCCCCATAGGATAGGAAGGACTGGTGTTTCCTCAGCCTCTCAGGGCAACTTCAGGTGCTTTTGGCCTGCACAAACTCAACTTTTGGGAACCTGTGGCTCCACCCCCACCCCCACCCCCAATAGGACAAGAGAGGGACTGTTTCCCAGCCTCTCTGGGTAACTGCAGGTACTTTTGGCCCATACAAACTGAATAGTTGGACACCTGTAGCTCCATCCCCACTCCCAGGTAAAAACCCAGCTTTTCCAGGCAATGGCAGGCACTTTCAGCCCTCACGGCCTGGACTGGTGGGTACCTGTGGATATACCTCCACCCCCTAATAGGATGGGAGGGTGCTGGTGTTTCCTCAGCCTCTCTGGGCAACAGCGGGTACTTTCAGCCTACATGGACTGAATGTTGGGCATTGGCGGTTCTGTTCTCACCCCCTAAAAGGCAGAAGGGACAGTACTCCCTCAGCCTCTCAGGGCAGCTACAGGTGTATTCATCCCACACGGATTAGATTGTTGAGCACTCCAGAGGATCTATCCCCACCCCTGGCAAGGGGTGGGGGGTGTTATGTTCACCTACCTGGACAAACTGTGGTCATTTTAGACCCACATGGCATAGACTGCTGCCTACACCTGCAGCTTCATCCCTGCACCAAGTAGGGGAGGAAGGGATGTGAAGCTCCATCAGTCTCCCCAGGCAATTACAGACAGTCTTGTCCTACACAACGGTGGGTTATTACACACAGCTGTGGCTCTTTCCCTACCCCTGGAAGAGGAGAAAGGTGGTAGAAGCTTCATCAATTCCTGGGGCAATGAGGGCAGTTTGAGCCTCCACAGCGTACAGCACCAACTACATACTTAGCTCCTACTACACAACCAGCAAGGGAGAAAAGTCAAGAAAGCCCTAAGCTAAAGAGAGAAATGGCACCCAAAATAAATACTCTAGTAAGCCAGATGTCAAGACACCAACAAAAAATTACAATCACACCAAGAAACAAGAAGATATGGCCCAGTTAAAGGAACAAGATATGCCTCCAGGTGACATAAAAGAGTTGAGACAACTAATCATAGAAGTTCAAACAAATCTTAATTAATTCAATGAGATGGCTAAAGAGATTAAGTATATTAAGTAGATGTTGAATGAGCACACAAAAAAATTGAAAGCATACATAGAAACATAGCAGATCTTATGGGAATGACAGGCACAATAAATGAAATTAAAATACACTGGAGGGATATAACAGCAGATTTGAGGAGGCAGAAGAAAGGATTGATGAGGAAAAACATAGCCTCCAAAAGCGAACACACAAAAGAACACATGAAGAAAAGAATGGAAAAAATTGAACAGGATCTCAGGGAACTAAATGACAGCAAGAGACATGCAAACATATGTATCATGGGTGTCCCAGAAGAAGAGAAGGGAAAAGGGGCAGAAGGAATATTTGATGAAATAATGGTAGAAAATTTACCAACTCTATTGGAGGACATATATACCCATGTCCAAGAAGCACAGTGTACTCCCATCTGAATAAATCTGAACAGACCAACTCCAAGACACATACTAATCAGAATGTCAAATGCCAAAGACAAAGAATCCTGAGATCAGCAAGGGAAAGGCAATGCATAACATATCAGGGATACCCAATAAGATTAAGTGCCAATTTCTCATCAGAAACTATGGAGGCAAGAAGGTATAATATATTTAAGATACTCCAAGAGAAAAACTGCCAACCAAGAATCTTATATCCGGCAAGACTGTCTTTCAAAAATGAGGGTGAATTTAGAATATTCACAGATAAACAGAAACGGAAAGAGTTTATAACAAAGAGACCAGCTTTGCAGGAAATACTAAAAGGAGTATTACAGTCTGAAAACAAAAGACAGGAGAGAGAGGTTTAGAAGAGAGTCTAGAAATGAAGATTGTATCAGTAACAGTAACTAAAAGTGTCAAAAGAGTGGTGAAAATAAAATATGACAGATAAAACCCAAAGGTCAAAATGGGTGAAATAACTGCCTTTATAGTAATAACATTGAATGTTAATGGATTAAACTTCTTAATCAAAAGACAGGGATCTTTTTATATTTATTGAGAGCTGCATTGTGACCTAACATGTGGTCTGTCCTGGAGAAAGATGCATGGGCACTTGAGAAGAATATATAACCCGCTGAGTTTGGGTGCAACCTTCTGTATATGTCTGTTAGGTCTTGCTTGTTTATCATATTGTTCAAGTTCTCTTTTTTTTTTTTTTTTTTTTGTCTGTCTTTTTACTCTTTTGGTATCCTTTCTGCTATTCTTTCTTCTATACTCTCCTCCAAGCCTCTCTCTCCTATGCTTTTCTTTCAGGCTCTAAGGCTTACTTTAATATTTCCTGGAAAGGTGGATTCTTTTGATACATTAAAAATTTTTATATCAAAAAATTTATACTATTTTACTCCATTAACATAGTATAATAACTACAATAACAATAAATCTGTTTTGGTCCATGGTTGCACTCCCCCCTTATTTTTGTTCATTCTTCAGTCTTGAGGGATTTGGGACAATGTCCATTCTGACTGCTTTGGGCTGAAAAGGGACATAGATATTATGGGACAGAGGAATGGAATTCTTTTACTTGCAGTTGAAGATACTCCTTGTTTTGGGAATGGGACTGGTCCGTCGTTATAATTTTGTTAGTTATCCAAAGCAAGCCTGAAGAAGTGGACAGTAGGAGTTGGCTGCAACTCTGCTGGGTTTCAGAGCTCAACCAGCATATAAACAACCTGAAGGTTTAAGTGTCTGAGAAATATACTTAACAGGTTATTTGAAAATTATAGTTCAAATAAAAGGAGTAAAAGCATCATGATTAGGGGATATATATGAATATAACTATTTTCAAATATTCACAGATAGTGCCCATCAAAGGTGTGTTGATTTAATGAGGCCATGTGGCTTAACTATGGTGTCTGGATGTCCCTAGAGCCCTCAGGAGCACTTTTGTTTGAGGCTTTGTTTACTGTTGAAGTTGGTGACACCCACCTGAGATCTGCATAAACATAACCTCTGGAATGACCTCTCAGCTCACTTTGAAATCTCTTTAAAACTCTATTTTATTTACTATGTCCCCCTTTTGGTCAAGGTCTTTTTCCAACTGCATCACTGATTAACACTTGGTAGTAATCCCTCTGTGCCAGGGAGGCTTATCCCTTGGAGTTATGTCCCACATCGTAGGGAATGGACTTGTTTTAAGAGTCCATTTTCAGTTGTTTGATACTGGTATATAGAATTACAATTGATTTTTAATATTAACTTTGTAGCCTGAAACCTTGCTAAATCCATTTATTAGTTTCAGTAATAATTTTATAGGTTCCTTAGGTTTTTTCATGTAAATAATTTCTTCTGCAAATAGACTGTTTTACTTCTTCTTTTCTGATCTTTATGCCTTTTATGCAGCTATTGAAATGATTATATTTTTCTTGTTTATTCTGTAAGGTAATAGGTTTTTAAAATTCAAAGTTTATTTCAAATTCAAAAAATAAAATAATATATAAAAGGCAGCTCAACAAGTTATAGAAGCATTACTCCAAAAAAGTTCTGCCTAGGCACTTTTATCTCATCTAATCCCAGCAATAAACTCAATTGTTCCTCCAGTGTTCAGAAAGATAAACAGATGAACACTGATCAGCTAAATGACATAATCAGTGTTTCCTTGTTAATGAAGAAAATGAAGAAGAGAAAAAAGAATTCTTAATCATATTAGTATCTCACAAAACCAACTTTTTTTGACCTTTAGCATTAATATAGTACTTTCTTTGCTTTTGCTACAAAAATATTACAATGTTGTTGTTAACTATAGTCTATAAATTACATTAGTTATATTTTCCCATGTATCACCATATTCTTAACACCTTGTAGTAGAACATTCCTATATTTATATTATTAACCACAATCCTCATCTACTGCCAAAATCACTGTTATACATTCTCTACATTATCCTCCAGCTGTCCTCCAGCTAACATTAACCTCCCTAGACTACTTGTTTTATCCACAATCACATCTATAAATCAACAGTGCTTGTTACACTCATTATAATGTGCAACCATCAACTCCATCCATTACCATGTATTTACAAGTGACCTTATTAAACATTCTACATACATCCAGCTTCAGCTCCCCCTTCTCAACCCACGTTCCATCTCCCAGCAATCCACACTTCATAGTCCAACTCCTTAAGTCTACTCATCTTATTTAGTTATATCAGTAAGACCATATAATATTTGTCCTTTTGTGTCTGGGTATTTCACTCAACATAATATCCTTGAGGTTCCTCCATGTTGTCATGTGGTTCCCCAAGTGACTTCTTCTTACAGCTGAATAGTATTCCATTGTCTGTATATACCACATCTTGTTTATCTGGTCATCAGTTGATGGGCACTTAGGTTGTTTCCACCTTTTAGCAATTGTGAATAATGCTACTATGAACATTGGTGTGCAAATATCTGTTCACATCCTTGCTTTCAGTTCTTCTGAATATATTCCTAGTAGTGGGGTTGCCGGATCATATGGCAGTTCTATATTTAGTTTCCTGAGGATCTGCCAAATCATCTTCCACAGAGGCTGTACCATTTTGCACTCCCACCAACAGTGAAGGAGTGTTTCTATTTCTCCATATCCTCTCCAGCATTTGTAGTTTTCTGTTTTGTTAATAACAGCCATGCTGTATGGTGTGAGATGATATTTCATTGTAGTTTTTATTTACATTTTCTTAATAGCTAGTGATGTTGAGCATCTTTTCATGTGCCTTTTGGCCATATGTATTTTCACTTTGGAAAAATGTCTATTCAAGTCTTTTGCCCATTTTTAAATTGGGCTGCTTGTTGTTTTGTTGTTAAGTTGTATAATCTCTTTATATAACATGGAAATCAAACCCTTGTCAGATATATAGTTTCTGAAAATTTTCTCCCATTGAGAAAATTCACCTTTTCCCAATTCACCTTTTCATCGATGAATTATTTTAATTTTTGAATATTAAAGCAATTTTGCATTCCCAAGATACACCCCACCTTGTCCTGGCCTGGTATACATTTAATATAATGCTAGATTCTGTTTGCTAATATTTTGTTTAGGACTTTGAATCTATGTTCATATGGGATATTGGTCTCCAAATTTTCTTTCTTTTTCCCTTTTTTTGTAATGCGATTTCTAGGTTTTAGTGTTAGAGTTATGCTGACCTCATTAAATAGGTCAGGAAATATGTCCTTTATCTCTGTTTTCAAATGGTGTTTTTATAAGATTTACCTTAATTTCTTCTTAAATGTTTCATAGAATTTGCCATTGAAGCTATCTGGCCTAGAGTTGTCTTATGAGAAAACTTTTTATAATGAATTCATTTTCTTTAATAGATATGGAGTTATTCATGTTTTCTGTTTCATCTAGTGTCAGTTGAATTAGATTGTGTTTTTCAAACAATTTTTTGGTTTCATTTAACTTATTGAATTTGTTGACATCAACTTTACCATGATATTCTCTTATCTTTCTATCTGTAGAACTGAAATCCTTTTTCATTCCTGGTATAAGCAAACTGTGTTTTATCTCTTTTGCTCTTTATCAGTCTGAGTGTTTATCAGTTTTTCTGATTATGTTTCAATGAACTGGCTTTTGACTCTTGATTTATTTTATTGTGTTTTTTTGTTTTTGTTTTTGTTTTTCTGCTTTGATCTTCATCTTTTTTCTTCCTTCTCCTTATTTTTTGTTTACTTTGCTCTTCTTTTCCTAGTTTCTTATTGTGGAACTTTATGTTATTGATTTCAGACTTTTTATTATTTTTAATATAAGGACTTAAAGCTATTAATTTTCCTGCAAGCACTGTCTCGCCTGCATCATACAAATTTTTATATCTTGCATTTTCATTCAATTTGAAATATTTTCTAGTTTTTAAATTCCTTTGTGATTTCCTCTGTGATTTAAAACTTTGTTGTTCCATAGGCAAGCCACACAGTTACATGAAATCAACACCTCACCTCCTTAGCAGGCTCTATCTGGTAATATATGAAAAGCTATTTCTCCAATTTAACATAGTTGTACTCATTTATAAATTCCCTGATCAGAATTCTTCTACTTCCTTTATTTGAACCTATAATTTTCAATATACTTGATAAGTTTGTTTCTCAGACTTAAAGCCTTCAGATTGTTCCTATGCTGGTTGAACCCTGAAAGCTGTCAGGTAGGATGTCAACTCCTGCTCTCCAGTTCTCTGGGCCTGCCCTAGACAACTAACAAAATGGTGGTGATGGGCCAGGCCCAGCCCAAAAGGAAGGAGTAGCCTCAACTGCAGCAGAACAATTCAATTCCTCTGCCCCATGATATCTACGTCCCTTCTCAGCCTGACGCAGAGTGGACATCGCCCCAAATGCCTCAAGATTGAGGAATGAACAAAAATAAGGGGTGGGGGAAGTGTAGCTGCTGACTAAAGCAGACTTATTATCTTGTATTTACTGAGTAATTTATAACACTGATATAAAAATAATAATTTAAAAACTGTGATGTTAATGTGCAAGTATTACGAATTTTTCTAGATATATATTTGTTAGTGATTTCTAGTTAATTCCATTGTGACCAGAGGACATCCTCAAAATGATTTTTAATCCTTGTAAATTGGGTTTTATAGCCCAGAAGCAAGTGGTCTGGCTTGGGAATGTACCATGTGTACTTGACAATTATGTGTATTCTGCGATTATTGAATGTTATCAACTAGGTCACAGTAGTGATAATGTTTTCAGATCATCTATGTCTCTTTATTTTTTGTCTAGTTCTATCGATTGCTGAGAGAGAGAGAGATGTTATTTATTTCTCCACATAATTTTGTCAATTTTTGCTTAATATATTTCAAAGCTCTGTTATCGGGCATATACACATTTATAATGGTGGTAGCTTCCTGATGATTGATTCTTTTATCATTATGAAATATCCCTCTTTATCTCCATTTATTCTTTAACTTTGAAATCTCCTGTGTTTGATATTCATGTAACCCTCCAGCCTTCTAATTTTTGCATGGTATAGCTTTTTTCATGCATTTATTTTCAACCTCTCTGTGTCTTTATATTTAAAGTATTTCTCTTGTAGACAATAAATAATTGGGTCTTGCTTTTTATACATTCTGGCCATCTCTGCATTTTAATTAACTTGTTTAGTCCATTAACACCTACGATTATTATTGATAGGGTTGGATTTAGTTCTACCATTTTACTATTTGTTTTCTAAATGTCCCCTCTAGTATTTTTTTCCCTCTGTTTCTCTCTTTTTCCCTTCCTTTGAATATATTTTAAAATTCCATTTTAATCTATTAGGATATTGGTTATACTTCTTAATGGTTGCTCTGGTGATTATAATTTACATCCTTAACTTTTCACAATGCACTTAATGTTAGGCACTTTCATGTAAAATATATAGGTTTATTTATTTCCCCATTCTTCACATTATAGTTGTCATTTCTATTATATGTGCATTATTACAAACTGAACAAGATAATGTTATAATTCATGATTTATTTTAAGGAAATTAAGGAAAAATAGCCATCTATTCACCCAGATACTTACCATTTCTAATGGTCTTCATTTTTTGTAAAGATCGTGGTCTCTGTCTGAGCTCCTTTCCCTTCAGCCTGAAGAGCTTCCTTTAGCACCAGGTCAGCTGATGACGTGATACGCCTGTTTTTCTTTTTTCTGAAAATGTCTTTCTTTTGCCTTCAATACTGACAGATATTTTCCCTGGGTATAGAATTCTGGGTTATCAGGATTTTTTTTTTTCTTTTTAGCAGTTTAAATGTTCCACCTTCTTTTGTCCTCCATCTCTAGGTCAGTCACTGTTAATTGTCTTGTCCCCTGAGAATGGGTCACATTTTCTTATATCTTTCCATATTGAGTAATTTTAGATGTTATCCTGGGCATTATGAAAATCAGGTATCTTTTTATTTTTTTTATTTATTTATTTTTTTTTTTTTAAAGGTTTTATTATTTATTCATTTATCTCCCCCTTGCTGCTTGTGCTCGCTGGGTCAGCTAACCACGCCGTGCGGGTGGGCTTGCCTTCACCAGGAGGCCCCGGGAACCGAACCCGGGGCCTCCCATATGGTAAACGGGAGCCCCACTGATTGAGCCACAGTCGCTTCCCAGGTATCTTTTTAAAAACCAGGCAATTAACTGGGTTGGATTCAAGCTGCAAGTTCTGTCTCACCTGGAGTGGGTGGCAGCTCAAATCTTAATTCAATCTTTGAAACTTAGCTAGGTTTCAAACAGGGTTCATAGGTCAGCCAAAAATTTTGGCAGTTTGTGCATGGTGTTTGGGCCTCCCCATTCTGGATTCCTCTGGGATTTTCCTACCTCATGTTCCACTCGCTGTCATTACCCTGAACTCTGTCATCAGCAAATCCTACAGCTAGAGATTTTCCATCATCGTCTTGGTGGCCCCACCTAGCACAGACTAGAACCTTCTATCAAGTTACAGTCTTATAAATGGGAATTTCATCTCATACGGCTCCTCTCTTTCAAGTGTTGGCATCTGCCTGCTTTCGGTCTCTTCTAATGTCTCCAGGTACTTGTTTCTTCTATTTGTTCCAAAGTTTATAGCTGTCATCTGCAGAAGGGTCAGTTGGATAGCAGCTACTAAGTTATGAGCAGAAGCACACATCACCCAGAATGATCTGTTAATTAATATAAATTTTGGTATGTCATTCCTGCTTTAAATTATTCAATGGCATTCCCTAGCATTTGAAATAAAATCCAAACTCTGCACTTCCTCTTTGACTTCAGCACACCTGCCCAGCCGTTTTCTGCTTTGGGATCTTGTCATGGTTTTTCTTCTGTTTGGAATGATCTTCTTCCCCCTTCCACAGGGCAGGCTCGTTGTTCTTCCCCCTTCCAC
>JAKSZT010000049.1:6287948-6376968 GCA_026826555.1 Tolypeutes matacus | reverse complement strand
TTCTTCCCCCTTCCACAGGGCAGGCTCGTTGTTCTTCCCCCTTCCACAGGGCTGGCTCGTTGTTCTTCCCCTTTCCACGGGGCTGGCTCGTTGTTCTTCCCCCTTCCACATACCTGGCTCGTTGCCTTTCTTTAGGTCTCAGCTGACATGTCACCTCCTCAAGGGAGGCCTTCCCCGTGGTTCCCTCTAAACTTGTCCCACCTCTGTAGGTCTTTTGTTGTCTGTTTGGCTCAGCACTGCACCCTCAGCTCCTAGGACAATGCCTGTATATAGCATGCAATAACTACTCTGTGAATGAGTGGGGGGTTATGTATTAAGTACTCCTAGGAATTCCTTATAGTGTGGTAGATAAAATGACTTTTAAATCATTATAATGAAGTTCAACTGTAATATTAGCCTTGCATTCAAACACACTGAGACCTTTATGTACATCAGTAACTATTCTCCCAGACCCCAAAAAACCATTAGGCAAGGCTAATTTGTACTGAATTTTTGTCTGCAGATAGATAAAAAGTATTCTTGAAAATCCACTGAGGTTGTCATTCAGATACCAATGATATTAATAGGTAGATGCATTTCTCATTATTGTTTAATTTCACAATATGATTAATCAGAATTAGAGCCATTGCATTTCTTATAAACTCATACTATAAACAATGTTAAGCATATTGAAGCATTCTGGGTTTTTTGATAAAATTCCTTTTCTGCTTGGAAATTCGAATTGACTTTTTAAACTAAAATTTTATTCATTACGTTATTGAAGTTTGACTATTAAATTATCTGAAGTTACTAAAGAAATACTTTATAGTAAGGTTTTGGATTTATAGTTATTATATAATGGATCAAACAAATTATCACCAAATAGGCAAATAATTCATGTATTCTCTATAATCTTTATTATACTTGAAGCAATGAATAAATGCTAATGCCTTAAAATATTTACACTTTATTGCTTTTGACTTCTTTTTATGTGGATTTAAATTTTTTTCTGTATGAAAGTCTGTTTTCTCTTCTAATTCATATTCAATATTATAATTCATATTCCCATCATAGTTTTGCCAGTTAGTGGTTTAAAATGTTAGTCTTTCATTACTTTTTAATCTTTGCAAATGATAACAAATAATATGGGTTTTTACTTTTACAGATTAATAAACAGAAAGACCACATGGAAATGAGAAAAAACATTGAGATCAAGGTTTGCATTTGTCTTCTTCCCTCCCTCCCTCCCTCCCTTCTTTTTTTCTTTCTTTTTCTCTTTTTCTCTCTCCCTTTTTCTTTTTCTCTCTCTCTTTCTCTTTTTCTCTCTCTCTTTTTTTCTTCCTGCTTCCTCCCTCCCTCTCCTACCCTCCCTCCCTCCCTCCTTCCTCTTATTTTGGCAGATGGGAGGAAGAGTCTGTATATACTATGCTGAGGCTTTCACTTTCGAATATGTTTTGGCATTTTGTAGACAAAGTCCAAGTTTGAAATAGGAAATGCTTGAAAGTGAGGCAAGACGTGTGAGTTGCAGGTCAGGAGATGGATTGCTGGGAGCCAGCGAATGTGCAGGGGTGAGGGTGCAAGCAGAATGGAGAGCAGGCCTGGCCTGAGGCCATAGCTAGCCTCACACTGGTGTTCTGACCTTTAGACTAATGCCCTGCCATATAAAATGCCTCCCCTTCCTTCCCACACTCTAATACCCCACCTTCTATCAGGACAAACCTCAAGTGACCACCTCACTGCACTCCACAAAGACCCCACCTTTCCAGGTGTTTCTAAAGTGCTCAGACCTGCCAATATGTTCTTAGTGCATCTAGTGGGGAGCCCTGGAGAAATGGCGCCAGCCTGCAAATCAGGTCAAGTGGGGGAGACTGTGGGACTGGCTGAAAGGACTGAGTGCTTCTCCCCTGGGAGTCCCACTCAGGGGAGAAGGGAGGACAAGAAAGGGACTGGGTGATGAATCTGAAGAATGAATTCATATCAATAGTTGGTTCTTCTGTGTGCTAGGTCCTGAGGTCAGGCAAGATGAAAGAAAGAGCTTTGTCTCCCCCAAAGAGCAGGACTCCGCTCAAGACCCTCACAGCTTCAGGGACAGGCTCGTGGTCACAGGCTTCCCCCAGGAGTATGTCTCCTGTTAGGACCAAGAAACCAAAGAGTGCAAAGAAGTCAAAGGACAAGAAGGAGACAAAGCAAAAGGGGATGGCAGAGATGGAGGAGCTAGACAAGACGGAGACCAAGGAACAGTGGCTTGTGGTAAGGAGACCTGCTCTCCTGACGTGTCCCATCACCCTCCACCTCCTTCCACTCCTGCCCCCTCATCTGCTTGGGGGCTACTGCTCCTACAGCTCTTCTCCCTGCTTGTCTCTGCCCCAAGGTGCCCTCGTTAGCCTTGGCTTTCCTGAGAAGATGCCATCATCATGCCCAGCTGGTGGCATATTTAGCTTAATTGCTCTAAGCCTCTGTGAACTTCTATTTCATTAGCAAAATAGAGAAGCCACCTTCCAAACATGTTCTAAGGTGTATAATGTCTAACTCCTTCCTGCCTAGTCGCTAATCAAAAAGTTACTGAAGATTTCCTGAAGGACTGCAGCTATAGAGCCCGTTTATTCATGCAGTTATTCTAAACTTGACAACCGGACTAAATCAGACCAGCAGAGACAGGCACGCATGAATTACGCGCTCTCCTTGGCCACCTTCCCCCCAGATAGTCAGAATCGCTTTACGGGACTTGGGGTGGTACGTTCGGTCTATAAAAAGGACATGTGACAAAGTGGCTATGTGCCCAGCTCCGCGTTGTTTTTCCAGGTGGGCTTTGCTGTGTTCCCCAGCACCCCTGGATAGTGGTCCTCTGGAGCCCTTTCTTCTGCTCTGAGCTGTGGACATAGTTGTCTTTCTCTAAGCAACGGATCCATTGGGCCCTGTGAATTGTGCAACAAGTCAAGGTTCCTTTCCCGTGTTGACTTTAAGAGAGCTCTGAATCCAGCTGGTGGCACACGTGGCCAGAGTACACACTTCATAGAAAGAGCCCTCCACTTGTGTGTTTCGATTCCCAGTTTGTGCTCTCGTGCCTTCTTTCTACGTGACCTTGTGTTCTTCCCCTCCCCCACAGGGGCCGACTCAGCCTCTAGCCCTTCGATCTGGAGGAACAGAGCACAGTCAGGCTCCCTGCGTGGGCCTTGCTCCCAGCAGGGAAGGGCAGGTATTGGGACACTGATGGCTCACTCCTTGCATCTGGCGAGGAGAGAGGGAGCAGGACTGCCACGCTTGCTGAGGGAGAGCACTCACCTCTAAAGGCATTTCCACTCTACAGAAAGTGTGGATGTATGGGGAGCCGGACCCTAGGGTAATTTCCCAAGGAGAAGAGTGACATTTAAGGGGGGGGATTTGCAAATGACTAAGCAGAGGTTGGGTTAGAATTAGAAACTTGGGTTTCTAATTCTAACCCATTCTTGTACAGATGGAATCCGTACCTCCAAAGCCACAGTCCTGAGTGGCAGAGACAGCTCCTTTTCTAACCAACCAGAGATGCACAATAAAGGGGAAACAGAGGCAAGGGGTGGGGGAGGGCCTGAGAAGGTGTCACGTAAACAGGCTGCTCCTTTGGCATCACAATCTTTCCTTCTGACTTTAATGATTGTTTTCTGAATGTTTCCAAAGCTTAACAGTAAATCTTGTCAGCTAGAAGTTAATGTGTAACAATAAGTAAAAATCAGACCAGGGTGAGGGGGTAGATGAAGTGAGCAAGTGTGTATACCTCTGTATTACCCAACTCCATTTTGAAGTGAAATAGAGGTTTCTGGTTTGTTATTACTGCAATCTACATTTTGTTGCTCATTACAATCCTATTATTAAAAGCACCCCCTTGTCACCTTCCAGTGATAAATTCTTCACTGTTGATTGATTCTGGGTATACTCATCTGGTAGCTATACTATCCCTGCCTCTCTCTGTAAAATATTCTACTATGTTGGGGAAGCTGGGCGTCATAAAAAAGGTTTTATAATATTTACCACACGGAAATGACCAAATGGAGCGCTTGATGCGGGGACTTTCTGCCTCCGTCATTGGCCTTATCTAATTAATCATACTTACTTTCTGAAATCTGTGTCAGTCGGTGGGAACGGCACACATGCTGCTCCCCGCGATAAAGCGAGTGTTTGGCCATCTGAAAGCAACGATAGCAACGCTGCTGCCTTCATTTCTGTTTATGAAAGATTTCACAACTCGCAATTGATGTTTGTGCAGTGCTTTTTGTGTAAAGTTTATTTTTTGATATCTGTAAAGCATTTCAAATACTAAGATTTCACATAACAAGGTTAAGACCGATTCCCAGGTTTTCTGTTTTGTGGTTTTTTTGTTTTTTTTTTTTTTTTCCTTTTTCAGAATAATGAGTTAATTAAGGTTGCACCCAGTAAATGCTCCCCTGGAAGAGCTTCCAGGGGGCAGCCCAGTCTCTGCTGATGGAACATATGGTTCAGGCTTAGAGCTGCAGGAGAATTAGGGCCCTTCCGTGTGGGAAATGGGGCATGGGTGCACGGCCAGTCGTGTTCCCATCCTCAGAGCTCACTCAATTCAAAGTAAGTCGCAAAGCATAAGGGACTTTAATAAAAACTCCTGAACATTATTCTTCTAACTTTCAAGAATTGTTGGGTAAAATACTTGTTGTAATAGTTTTGCAATTGTGATCATCGTCTTCCTGCAAGCTAGTAATATTTTTTTTTATGTATGATAAGATAAATAGGTATGGAATAATGCTTTAGAAGTGGAAATTTACCTTCCTTTCCTATACAACCCTTTTATTTTATTAAATTGCACAAGTAGTTTAAAATAAACTCTTGCAGAGAAGAAAAAGACACAATTTGGTCATTCTTTCATTCTTTTTTCCCTTTCTTTGGCTCAGTGGAACAGATAGTAGTTCTGCATGGCAATGTGGAAGAGCCAACGCTTTGTTCCTTACTTATCTTGAAGTCCTGGGTGATAGAGCTAGGACAGCCCTGGATGCACACGTGGCTTCAGAGGTTTTCAAAAGGATATTTACTCTAATTTGATAGATTGTGTTGACACAAAAGAATTTTCTCTGTCACATTGGATCTTTGTTTCGTAAAATGAATGGTGTTAAAATGTAGAGATAAATGAAATCATACACTGCAATTACTTGTGTTATTTCAAAATCAGAGTTTTCATTTAGCACTAAATGAATCCATCTAAAAATTCTGTTCTCAGACAGCAAAATCAAAAAGCTGAGTAGTATCTTACTTAAAATTCAAACGGAAGGGGACTTTTACCTTCTATATTTTTAAATCCTGGCATAGTTTGATAGTCTATACATGAACACTTTCAGCATATTTGGAACTGAAATATTTTAATGAAAGTAATATTCCACATTTGCTGCACAGGTGGAAAAGTTATTTGTTAAAAATCAGTTGAGAGCACTGAGGCTGAGGCAGTGGCGGTGGTGGGGGACTCAGCTGGGCTCCGCGGGTGGGCAGCCAACGTGGCGGCCGACATGTATGGGCTCGGAGCCCCCCAGGACGGGGCTTGGTGGGGCTGTTTGCTCCACTGTCTGCCTCCTTCCCAGGATTCTGCAGAAGAAATAGGGTAGAGCCGTGGAAAAGTTTGTCACTCTGTTTCCTCTTATCTGCTCTGCTCACCTGGTTGATGTTTTTAGAAGTTGGTGATTGAAATACTATGTCTACTTGAGAATTCCTCCAGCAGGAAGGAGAGAAGAACTCAACAAGACTGCCAGTGGCAACGTGGAAGCAAAAGTAGTGTGCTTCTACAGAAGCCCAGATATTTCCAGCGCTGCTAATTTGGGGACAAGCATGCTAAAGAATAGAAGAAGAATCAGAAACAACAACCAAGGCCAGCTTGACTGATGAACAGACACATCAGCTGAAAGAGACAATGAGACGGGATTAGTACTGTCGTACCTTGATAAGGAGGATGCCTTTTTCTACTCATTGGTTTATGACCCCTCAGAGAAAACACTATTAGCTGACAAAGGTGAGATCAGAGTGGGACCTACTTATCAAGCAGACATTCTAGAAATACTCTTAAAAGGAGAATCAGACACATGGAACAGTCAAAACTGGAAATTAAAGTTTGGGATCCAAATAGCCCACTTACAGATCGACAGGTCGACCAGTTTTTAGCTGCAGCACGTGCTGTTGGAATTGCTCGAGCCCTCGACTCCCGCTTAGTTTGCACACGAGTGCAGCCTGCTGGACATCACCCTGGTTCATGCTGTGGCAGTTTGATATCATTGATGAATTCCAAAAAGAAATATTGATTATGTTTGTAAGCTGCTCTGTTCCTCTGGGCATGATGCCCTTCGATTGTATTGAATTCAGAGGCTTCGCTTTTACCTGATTGAATTAAGGTTGGGGCTTTGGTTCAGCCAAGTCAGTAGGATGTTGAGTCCTTGCCCCCTTGGTGGGCACACACGCGGAGGAGAGAGCTTAGAGATTTCATGCTGGAGCTCCGGGAGGGAGCCGAGCCATTCGCCTGATCGTTTACAGCTGGCCCAGAAATAGAGGAGCCCCAGGAGAGAGACGAGCCTTATGCCAGCCTGTAGCTGACATGGGAAGAAGCTGGGACCACGGAGCCTTAAAAGGAAGAGGAAGGCTGAACCCTGGCAGAGACCAGCAGCCGTCTTGCTCCAACACGTGGCGAGACTTTGGTGACGGAAGTAACTTACTCTTTATGGCCTTGTGACTGTAAGCTTCTACCCCAAATAAATACCCTTTATAAAAGCCAGCGGAGTTCTAGTATTTTGCATCAGCACCCCTTTGGCTGACTAATACACAGGCTATGGATACATTGTCGGAAGTCACATGTCCCGCTAGGCCATGCAGGGGGCGCTACTCTGGGAGTCCAAAGTCTGCACTGAAGACCCACCAAGCTTTCTTCCTTCACACGACATATTCCACAAAATTTGCCCATCGGGTCTGCAAAAATGCCCTCCGGCTGCAGCAGGCAACAAGATGGCCAGCTGTTTGTTCCTATTAGTTAAGCCGCCATTAGGGCAGAATGTAAGAGGCTTTTAAATTCTTAGCCTTGTGTCCTGTGCACCTGACCATGCTCTCTCTCTGCCCTCCCCCTCTCTGCCATAAACTTAAGTTCTTGTGTACAGCCAAAAAAAAAAAAAGGAGCTTTTTTGCAGATGTTAGGTCCACTTCTTGAAACAAGCTGAACCATATTCAGGAACAATTTGAGAGTGGCAGAAGGAGCCCACAGAGGGGCCCTCGTACCCCACCCTGCATGGTGTCACTTCATGCCATCTCCGTGGGCTGCAGCTGGGGCTTTCTCTTCCGTTCCCACTGAAGACCAGGGCATATAGCCTAGACTTGGATCTTGTCCCCAGAGTGAGCATTTGACATGATCAATCAAAAACAGGGGCTCAAACACACTTGCACACCAATGTTCACAGCGGCATTTTCACATCTGCCAAAAGATGGAAGCAGCCCAAGTGTCTGTCAACTGACAAACGGATGAACAGAATGTGGTAGATACATACAATGGACTGTGATTCAGCTGTAAAAAGGAATGAAGTTCTGATACATGAAGACATCATGTTGAGTGAAATAAGCCAGACACCAAAAGATAGATATTGTATGATATGAAATAATTAGAATAAACAAAGTCATAGACTAAGAAACTAGAATACAGGTTTGGGGGCCAGGGTGGGGGTAGGGAATGGGGACTTAATGCTTAATTGGTACAGAGTTCGTTTGGGAAGCGAAAAACTTTTGGTAATGGATGGTGGAGGTGATAGCACAGCATTGTGGATGCAATTAACACCACTGAAGTGTATATTTGAATGTGGCTAAAAGGAGGAAATGGTAGGTCGTATATACATTATAGAATAAATTTTTAAAAAATCCATAGGACTGTACAACACAGTGAACCCTAATGTAAACTATGGACTATAGTTAATAGTACAATTAAAATAATATTCTTTCATCATTTATAACAAAGGTACCACACTAATGCAAGGTGTTAATGGGGATATATAGGAACTCTGTATTTTTTACATGATTTTTCTGCAAACCTACAACTTCTGTAATTAAAATTATAATTAAAAAGTGAGTTATTTAATTTCTATATATTTGTGAATTTTTCAGGTCTCCCTCTGTTATTGATTTCTAGCTTCATTTCATGATGTTTGGAGAAGATACATTGTATGATTTCAATATTTTTTAAATGTATTGAGACTTGTTTTGTGACCTGACATAGGGTCTATCCTGGAGAATGATCCATATGCTCTAGAGAAGAATGTGTATTAAGCTACTGTTGGGTGAAGTGTTCTATATATGTCTGTTAGGTCTAGTTGGTGCATAATATCACACAAGTCTTCATTTCCTTATTGATCTTCTGTCTAGATGTTCTATCCATTGTAGAAAATGGTATTGAAGTCTACTTTTAAGGTAGAACCATCTATTTCTCCTTTCAAATCTGTCAAAATTTGCTCCATTTATTTTGGGGCTCAGCTGTTAGATGCCCATATGTTTAGAATGTTTTATCTTCTTGTTGAGTTGACACCCTTTATGAGTATATAATGACCTTTGTCCCTCAAAACAGTTTTTGACTTAAAGTCTATTTAAATGTAAATGGATTAAACTCTCCAGTCAAAATGCAGAGACTGGTGGAATGGATAAAAAAGCACAACCCAACTATATGCTTTCTGCAAAAGACTCACCTTAAATTCAAAGACATAAGTAAGTGAAAGTAAAAGGATGGAAAGTAATATGCCATGCAAGTAGTAACCAAAAGATAGCTCAGGTAACTATACTAACATCAGATATTTCTGTCATTTATCTATTTGTTTTCTATATGTCTTGTATGTTTTTTGCTCCTCAATTATTCTGTTAACTGTCTTTTTTTTATATTTAGTTGTTTTTTTGGGCTGTACCATTTTGATTCCCTTCTTTCCTTTTCTCTATAATTTTTAGTTATTTTCTTAGTGGTTACCTTTGTAAATATAATGGACATTTTAAATAACCTAGTTTGACTAGTACCAACCTGGTTTCAGTAGTATATAATCTCTCTACTCCTATATATCTCCATCCTTTCCTCTTTATATTGTTATTGTCTTTATATATTATTTGACCATTAACATAGATTTATAATATTATTTTATACCTTTGCCTGCCAAGTCATATGGGAGGAGAAGTAGTTACAAACCAAAAGTACAATAATACGGGATGTAATATTTACCTTTATAGTTACCTTTATCATTTTTCTTTATTCTTTCTTATGGCTTTGTGTTACTGTCCAGTGTCCTTTCATTTCAAGTGAAGAACTCCCTTTAGCATTTCTTGTAAGGCAGGTCTTCTGGTAATGAAATCTTGGCTTTTGTTTATCTGTAAATGTTTTGATTTCTTCTTCATTTATGAAAGATAATTTTGATGGATATAGAATTCTTGGTTGACAGGTTTTTTCCTCTGAGGTCTTTAAATACGCCATCCCATGGTCTATTGGCCTACATGGTTTCTGATGAGAAATCTGCTGTTAATCTTTTTTTTTTTAAATCCCATAATGGCCCAATCTAGGCTCCACTTGGCCATTTCAAGGACTTAGGAGCTCAATATCTCAAGACAGATCAGAAATCCACTTGTGGCACATCTTTGGGAAGCTCAATTCCTTTACAGAAACAGAGAAATTAAGTAAAAGGACATGACACCCAACCATATACACCAGTCCACCACCTTCCTCCTCTTACTTGCCAAACATATCTGGGATTTCCCAGTGAAATAGCCAGGTTAGCACCCAATCACTCTCAGAAACCCAATTGTTGATGGTTTACCTCGTACACTGAGCTTTCAATTAGTTTTTTAGTGCCTCCTCCTTAAGTGCTTTGAATGGACAGGTGTTGCAGTTTGGCAGTTTGATGTAATTAAGAATTCCAAAAAGAAATATTGGATCATGCTTGTAAACTGGTCTGCTAATCTGGGCATGATTAAGTTATGATTAGGGTGTTAACTGGGCCACTTCAGTAGGGCGTTGAGCCCCACCCCTTGGTGGGTGGAGAAATCGAAGATAAAAGACACGGCAAAGGACAGTGTTGAAACAGTTTTGATGTTGGAGTTCTGGTGAGGAAGGAGTGAAGGCCCGGGATAAAGACGAGCCATTCACCTGAGAATTCACAGCTGGCCTTGTGGAGAGAGGCAAAGCCTGGAGAGCCTTAGTCTACAGCTGACCTTGTGGAGGAAACATAGGCACTAAGCCCAGAGAGAAATGCAGCCCTGGGAAGAGAGGAACCCAAGAAGCCTGAACCCTGGCAACCGTTGGCAGCTGTCTTGCTCCAACACGTGGCAATGGACTTTGGTGAGGGAAGAAACTTAGGCTTTATGGCCTGGTAACTGTGGACTTCTACCCCCAAATAAACACCCTTTATAAAGACCCACCAATTTCTAGTATTTTGCCTCAGCACCCCTTTGGCTAACTAATACAACAGGTGTAGATTTTTGGACATTTGTGAGGAGATTTCCACATGGAGTACAGATAACAAAACAAACAAGAAAAGAGGATCTTAGAGGAAATAGACACAACCCAGGGAGCAGAAGATATTTAGCTAATATCTTCAGATAAATGAGAGAGTACTTCACATATCTGAAATAAGAGCATGATGCCCAAAAAGGGAGAGAGTTGGAGGAGGGAGGGGGATATGCAGAGAAGAAAGAGCCTTGTGAAAAACATAAGAGCAAAAATAAAATGCCAACAAAAGTATTGCAAAATAAAGTAGAGGAAATCATTCAGAAAGAACATAAGATGGAACAGACATGGTAAATTGGTTGGAAAGGAGAAACAGATGTTAAGTCTAATAAATCCCACAGCTTTAATTAAACAGAGTTAAAATAAAATAGAGTTTCAAAAAGAGAAAACAGATAAGGGAAAACTATCAAGAAATAATACAGGAAAATTTCCTAGAATTGACAGATAGGAGTCTCCAGACTGAAAGGGATCACCAAATGTCCAATGGATGAAAAACAATGAAATTAGATACATCATTAGGAATTTGAAAATTGGGGAGTGGATGTGGCTCAAGCAGTTGAGCACCTGCCTCCCACATGCAAAGTCCCGGGTTCAGTTCCTGGTATCTCCTAAAAACAACAAACAAACAAACAAACAAAACCAAGCAATGCAAACAAAAATAAACCTCAGGGGAGCTGATGTGGCTCAGTGGTTGAGAGCTAGCTTCCCACATATGAGGCCCTGGGTTCAATCCCTGGTGCCCAGTACCTAAAAAATAAAATGGGGTGGGGGGTGGAAACAATGACCCTAAAATCTTCTAGAAAAGGGATTTTAAAAAGCTGGTTACATACATAGGGTTGTGAATCAGGATGACATTGGACTCCTTAACAACACTAGAAGCTTGAAGACCATAAAGAAGAGGTTCTTAACCTTTTTGCTCCCAAGGACCCCTTTGCCAGTCAGGTGAAATGAATACTACTGTAATTTATTTATTGCAAACATTCATAAATGAAGGAAATGCTAGATTTCAGTTAGAGGTGAGAGAAAATAAAGATAATAAGTTGTTTTTTTTTTCAATTCAAGCCCACAGATGCCCTGAAATCTTTCCACATACCCCTTGGGGGGTCCATGGACCCCTGGTTAAGAACCCTTGCCACAGAGTAATGCTTTAATTCTGAGGGAAAATTATTTCTCAGCTAGAATTCTATACCTAAGCAAGTATCAGGGTAGACTAAAGCCCTTTCAGATATACAAGATTTTAAAAAACAATGTCTCCTTCCGTATACATATTCTTTGGAAGCTACCATAAGATATGCTCCAACAAAATGAGGGCATGAACAAGGAGGACGACTTAGATGTTTGATGTGGGATAAAGAAAACTGTATTCAGCATATGCAAGATGCCCAGGTAGATCTGAGGGCAGCAACAAAACAACAACAGCAATAACAAGTGGAACACAAAGATCATTTAATGTGAAATCTGGTAGAATATCGTGTTCAGACAGTTTTAGAATTCTGTTTGAGAATTTGGGAAAATTGGTAATAAGGCACAACAAACAATAAACAAAAACGATTAGTAACTGCAGAAGGAAAGGTGTTGTACAAAAAAGAAAATGTATATTTCTTGGCTATGCAATGATTTGCATTAACATATCATAATAAGATACATCTTAGATATTGACTTAACCAAAAATGGAAAAAGAAAATTGGGGAAAAGGAATGCAAAGGCACTAAATTCATGTATTCCATATTAGAAGGTCAATTGATACCTCAAATAAAATCTGTATAAATATCTTATTTAAACTTTAGAAGAAAGACAAGAAAACATTGCTAAAGAGTTTTACACTGTTGCCTGTAGGTATGGAATTTGGTGGTGGTATATAGAATTCTTGGTTGACAGATTTTTTCTCTGAAGACTTTAAATATGCCATCCCATGGTCTGTTGGCCTTCATGGTTTCCAATGAGAAATCTGCTGTTAATCTTATTGAGCATCCACATATGTGACAAGTCACCTCTCTTGCTGCTTTCAAAATCCTTTCTTTGTCTTTGGATTTTGATAACTTTACTATAATGTGTCTTAGTGTAGATCTCTTAGAATCTATCCTGCTTGGAGTTTGTTGAGCTTCCTAGATGTAGATATTCATGTCTTTCATCAGATTTGAGAAATTTTCAGTCATCATTGCTTCAAATACTTTTTCTGCCCATGACTCCAATGACACATATATTGGTATGCTTGATGGTGCCCCACCGTATTCTCAGACTCTGTTCATTTTACTTCATTATTTTTTTTCTTTCTGCTTCTCACACTGGATAATTTCTATTTTCTTATCTTAAAAATCACTGATCTTTTTTCTTCCTGTTCAAATCTGCTATTGAATCCATCTAATTGGCTTTTCATGTCAATTACTGTACTTTGCATCTCCAAACTTTGTTTGACTGCTTTTAGTAATTTATATATCTTTATTTTGTTTGGACAGTGTGTTCCTAATTTCCTTTGTATATAGATTCCTTTAATCTATTCAACATATTTAAGATAGGTTATATAAAATCTTTGACTAATAGTTCCAATGTATGAGCTTCCTTGAGAATTGTTTCTGGCAAACTCTTTTTTACCTGTGAATGGATCAAACGTTCCAGTTTTTTGTGTGCATTTTGTAATCTTTTGTTGGAAACTGGACATTCTGAGTATTACATTGTTGTGTCTCTGAAAATCTAGTTATCCCAGTCCTCTGGGATTGCAAGAATTTTTGTTATTCTTGTTATTGAGGACTGGAGCTGTCAATTTATGACTTTTCCAAACTAGTTTTTGCTCCCAAATGGGGAATGGAAAGTTTCAAAAGGAGGAAAAAAGGTATCACCTCTTTAAGAACCCTCTACCACTTTTTCCTGAGAGTGGTTAGAAAAATGGCCACTCTCAGAACCAGACCCCAGTGATTTGAAGTAGCTGATCAAAAGCCGTGATCAGTAATCAGACAACATTTCCTCAGGTTATGGAGGACTAGGTCCTTATAGCCCACCCTGGTTCCAGCAAGCTTCACCAGGAGCTTGGACTGCAGACCCCACTGCTGCCTGCGATGAGGCTGGGGGCGGGGGGCAGCTGCTACACAGAAGGTGAAATCTACCAATATTTAGCACATTTTTCCAGCCTCTTCCTTCAGCTCTTCCCCAAATGCACAGTGTTCTACTAGGTTCCAGCATTCCAAAATAGTTAGTTCAGACAGTTCTTCCAAGTTCAATAGTTGTTTTGGTGAAGACACTGATTCCTAGAACTTCCTACTCTTCCATATTCTCACAATTGTCCTTTTTAAAATTTCTATCTCTTTTTTGAGACTCTCATATTTTTCATTATTTCCCTTTATCCTTAAGTTCTTGTTCTCCTTTAGCATATTGAAGATACATATATTTTTTTAATCTTTGCCCAGTATTTCCAAAGCCTGGTCTTCTTCATTCATGGTTCTGGAGTTTTTTCTTGTTCCTTTGGATGGGTCATCGTTTCTCTTTCTTTGTTTGTCTTATAATCTTTTGTTACACATTGTACATTTTAATACTTTAAAGTGTTAACTCTGGGATTTAGTCCCTGAGCTGCCTGTTCCTTACGTGATATTACAGAGATTTCCTTGAGTACCAGGAGATAACAAATACAAACAAAGACAAAAACACCATTTGCAAATAGACTTTACATTGGCTGGTGTTCTCCTTCAGAGTTTAGTCCTCCTATCATGATTAGAAGATCAGCCCAAGGAGAAAGTGAATTGCAAGTTCTTCTCCATCTTTTCTCAGCCTGCCATATTGTCCTGGACTTGTGCTTATTTGTGGTTTCTGAAATTCCCTGGTTTACAGAAATTCAAATGCCCCTTATACTCCCCATGAAATAGATTCTCTTCCCCCACCTTCAGGGTTCCTTATTTTATGTCTTAAAGCAGGTAATACTTTGCCCTAGACCACTTTGACTTAATTGTTTCTTACACTGCTTTAGCTGTCTGCAAGTTGCTTCTGCCTGTAGGCCAAGCTCTGGGAGGGCAAGTCTGAGAGAATCCTGGTTCAGTCTTTCAGGCTGCCACCCAATAGATTGGCACCAACATACAAACACCCTAGTTTGCACATAGGGATTACTCTGCTCCCTCCAGAACAGGACCAGAGATCCACAATGGGAGTGCAGGTGGAGGGGTTGCAAGGGGCCAACAAGGGTACAACAAGCTTCTCCTACCATTTTCTTAATTCAGATCTTGCCCAGTTACCACAACCCTTTAACCATTTTCTGGAGTTTTGAGGAAGATGCCAGTTTTGCTAGTTTCTCAAAGATTCTGTGGAGTAAAGACACCTAGGAGCATCTTATCACTCTCATCTTAGTTGACCAGAAAACCAAGTTCTAAAAAAAGAAAATAATCATCTTTGTGATGAGTTAGAAAGATTGTAATATCTTTAAAGATCTAAAGGAGAAAAAGGTAAGAAGGCAAAATATTTTTCATTATGCCCAGAAACAATGGCCAAATTTTGAACAAGAATGTTTGTGGAAATAAGAGAAATAGAAGAATGCAATGATTCTTTCATTGAAAATGAAAAGAGATGGCATGTGAGGATATGATAAAGATATGGTTAATCTTATGGCTAAAAAGTTAACATAATCATGCTTCTTCTATTATTACAAACCTTGGGTGTTGATTCCCAATGTAGAAGATTATTTTTACTATATGTTGATTTTTAACATGTCTTAAGCACTTAAAAGTTTGGAAACAAATTTAAATATCATAACTTCTGTTATAAATGAAACTTAATTCTTGATTTTATGAATATTTGTTATAATAATATAGATATACAAATTCAAAGGGAAATGCCAAAAGTTTATAAGAAATGATTTCTAATCAGAGTTTTGGGTTATCATTACAATCATTTAATATACATTTTCCTATTAGGAAGTGAACTGCTTTTATGTTAATATTATCATTCATTATCACCTCTGTGTGTTGTTTAGCCATCCAATGTTTACCCCTGTCAATGAACTGACCACATAAAGACCAGCATATGTAGTCTAGGAAAAGTGGAATGTCAGCAGCTGACAAAACAAAACGACAGTTTAACATTGGCAGAGACAGGATCCAATATAACCAACTGTAGCAAAATTGAAAGTTCAACTCAACTGGAGAGCAAACACTCTTGCCTGCATGTTGTGCTTTTTTTTTTTTTTTCCTAAATGAAAAGAGAAATTATCTTCATCTTTTTAAGAATATTGTCTTTAGGAGAGATTGAATAATTATTTGCTTTACAGGAGATATGCTTTAGCACAGTCTTATCTCTTTATATATTTGGTCATTTATGATATTCAGGAAAAAAGAGCTTGACAATTGGAACTAATTTTTACTGTATGTGAATTTAAAGAGTTTTTATAAATTTTAAATGGCAGTGTGACTTTGGATAAAACATAAATGCCATTCTACATTGAAACATTTTGTTTTACCAATTTGTTTTCCTGACTTACTCTGGATTAATTGTTACAGTGTGGGTTGATATTTTTCCCTTTAGCATTCTGAGTAAGTGTTCTCTGAGGCTTGGGGCTCAAAGCCTGTGATTTGCTTGGTCCGTCATTAAGCAACTGGGAGTGAACCCACTGTGTTCTCACTGTGCTGGAGCAGAGGCTGGGGCAGGTAGGGGGTGCCCTTTGAGAACGGATAAGTGGAATGGTCCCAAAATTGCATGCCTGGCATCACTTTGGTTACCCCCACTTTTCTGAAACCAAAGAAGGCTGATAAGAACAAAGGCTTGTTAAGCTGAAGTTGTATGCCTTCAGCTTTCATTTTGGCTCATTCCGTGTCTCACGGGCCTTGGGACGACCGAATCACTGCACCAGTGGTGTTAGGTGATAGTTGCTTCCGGGAAGGTTGAGATACTGTGTAGGCAATGAAGGGAACCGTTTTTGTGTCATTGCAGGACCACCGAAGGGCTCTCCAGCCACATGGGTCTTGATAGAGCAGGAGTTAGTGCTGGGAGAGCCACGATAGAAGCAGTGGGCTGTCCACGCCCAGGGCTAAGTCAGCCCTGGGGACACAGGAGAACGACAGGCCAGGTGCAGCCGGGTGCACGGTCTGTCCTTCGCCTTCTGCATTTCTCTTTCGATATATTTCATCAAAGGCCTTGTTCAGCGTTCACCTCCCAGGGCTGCTGTAACCAAGTCCCACAAACAGGCTGGCTTAAAACAACAAAATTTATTGTTTCACAGTGCTGGAGGCTAAACATCTGAGCAGGGTCGTGCTCCTCTAGAGCTTCTAAGGAAGAACACCTCTTCCAGCTCCCGGTGGCCTTGGCTTGTGGCAGCATCACTCCCAGCTCTGCTCCGTCCTCTTCCTGCGTGCCTCCGTCTTCACGTGGTGCTCCCCTCTGTTCTTTCCTTCTAAGGACATCAGTCAGGTGGATGAGGACCCACCCTAAGCCTCATGACCTCCTCTTAACTTGGTCACATCTGCCAAGTCCCTCTCTCCAAATAAGGTTGTGTTCTCAGGTGCTGGGGTTAGGACTTCAGCATGTCTTTAGGAAGGACACAGTCCAGCCCTAATAGTCCTTATTCAAGTCTTCAGTTTCAGCTAATATACTGATGACTCCCAAATGTTATCTCTAGAATGGCCCCTCTCCCGAGGTGCAGACCCTTTGCCCCAGCTGTCTATTGCATGTCTATTTGGACGTGCCATGGGAACTTCCAGCTCAAAGCGTCTGAATCTGAACTTACCAAATTCTTCCTCATAAAAAAGAGCTAATGTACAAAATTGCCCCTATTCCTATAACTTCTTACCTTAGTGCAAGACTGCACTCTCCAGCTAGTTGCCCAAACGAGAAATTCCAGGCATCTTTTCTCACTCATGATGCACCCTAAATTCTATGTCTTCCATACTCCCTCTCCGGTCTGCCTCCTCCACTTCAGCCTCAGTTTGTGTCCAGTGTTTTGAACAATTTCTGGCACACAGTAGGCATTTGGTAAATATTTAATGAGTAAAATTTCACATCCTGGTGAAACTTCAGATCAAGAATTAAAAAGAGAGATAAATAGCTCATCTACTATGGAACAAAAAAGGACTCACATTAACCTCATCAGCTACACAATTTGCTGCAAGGAAATTAAGCATTGTCTTCAAATGATAGTTTGAACCCCAAGTCCTATATCCAACTAAAGTACCCAATGAATGTGTAAGCAAAAATAAAGATTTTTTTTTAACATGTAAATTCTCAAAATGTTATCATACATGTATCTCGTGTAAAAACTACTCAGGAAATACTCTAACCAAACACAAAAGGAATCCAACCTGCGCACAAGAAAGAGGGGGAGCTAACATGACTCGGGAGAAGGAAGCTAGAAAAAATGAAAAGCTGATACATTGGACTTTAATGCTCAGAAGATTTTAGCAGCAAAGTTTCAGCAAAAGATTATATTTTCTTCGTTGTGGATCCAGTGACACTGCTTGTTTCTACAGTGAATACTATTTACATAAACTCATTAGAAATGCTACTTTTTGGCTTTCTGTTTTTAGAATCAACCTAGAGATAAAACGTGGAAGTCTTAATTATTGTTACAGAACACTATTATAAATATTGGCGACATAAAAAAAAATGTTCTGGAGCAGATGTGGCTTGAGGGTAGAGTACCTGCTTCCCACATGGGAGGTCCTGGGTTCGGTTCCCAGTGCCTCCTAAAAACAAAACAACAAACAAACAAACGAAAAAACCGACTCAGGGAAGCCAATGTGGTCCAGGGGTTGAACACTGGCTTCCCACATACCAGGTCCCGGGTTCAATTCCCATCCCCCAGTACCTCAAAAAAATAAATAAAATTTCCTTCCAAAAATTGGGAAGTTGAGGAGATGAAGAATGTTGAAAATAAGAGTCAATAAATGTCTGGACTTTCACATCAGGGAGTTAATACGTTGAGATGTAGGTGTTTACATATATTCAGTTTTCGTGAAAACAACCACAATAACATCTGAACATTATATCGAAAAATTTGGGGTTGTACAGAAGAGAGAGAAGGTGGAAGAAGGTAACATGAATACTTTAAATTCTTAATTTTTCTTTGTAGGAAGCCAAATCAACAAAGGCTAGTAGTTATAAGGGTAATCATAAGAAAATAAGAAAAACTAAAAAAAATAACATAACTCTTAGCTTCTGGGGAGAGTTTAATGTCTTTATATAGTATTTGAGGTTTCCTTGTAAATAGATGCTTGCATTATCTGTCATTAAAGTTCTAATGCAATGTGGAAGAAGAAGTGAAAGGGACAATATCTATGTAGAGATAAGTGATAATGAAAGTGAAATGTCTGGCTCATAATAGGCACTGAACAAATTTTAGCTTTTATGGCTGTTATCAAACTTTTTGTTATTTTTATAAGTGGCAGCCGGTGTCAGCTGGGTCCTCTGTGCCCTTAAAGATATAAGTGAAGTTGGCTAACCCCCCGTTCTGGGCTTTGTGGCAGCCCAAGTCCTGTTCCAGGTGGGTGCCTGCAGATCCCGCTGGAGCTGGCCTGGGCCTCGTGCTCTGCCTGCTGCCCCGTTTGCATTTTGTTTAATGCGTCACGGAATTCAGTTTGATTCTGTGGTTTCCACTAAAACCTCCCACTCGCACCCCACCCTTGTGTGTGTCTGAGGAGCTTTGAAGAAGGTAAGTGGCGGGAGCACTGGGTGGCTCCTTGGGGCTCGCTGGCCGCAGGGCACTCAATAGTCTTGCAGCTTGGCAGCGGCCACTCTGGGGCGCGTTCTCCCCCCCCCCCCCCCCCCCCCCTCCTCCTCCTCTCCCTCCCCCTCTCCCTCCCCCTCTCTCATCCCAGCCTCACTCCTGATGGCATGGGGGAGCTCTGGGTTCCTCTTACTTTGTTGTGGGAGCAATTTGGCTCTCTACACTCCATACTCCAAGGTGAGCTTTTTGGGTGACGGAGCCAGCCGGAGAAGGTTAGGTGGTAATAACTAGGAGCTCCGTCCATTCATGTATGTGTGTGTGTGTGTGGATGTAAACGATAGTTAAACGTGAATGGATATGGATATGTATAGGGATAGCGAACCAAGCAGATTTTTATATTCACTATATATTCTCATTTCTAAATTACCTGCTCTCCCTGCCACCATAGATATATAGTAATGAAAATTTATCTTAACTATTATCTTAAAATAAAGTATTTTTAAGTTTCCAACTTCACTGGCTAACACCTGCCCACTTAGTTTAAATATATATGTAATGGTGGAATTTGGCCGTAACTACCGGGTACTGTATTAAAGACGCTGAGGTGGATTTACTTGGCTGTAAGGACCTGATTGTGTGTGCAGTGTGTGAACACTCAGGTGTGTAAGTTATCTGAGGCAGAAGGGCCCCTGTGGACTCGGCCTGGCGTATCCCAGGTCCCTGTTTCCTAAATTGCATCTTTATGACCGATTTTAAATGTTATATTTACCTTGGTTTGTTTTCTTGCCAGTATAGACAAACAGACATGCCTTTTGTGGTATATGACGATAAGAGGATCAAAAGATCAGTGTCTCAGGTATAGTCTTACGATTATCCTAGTTATTGTTTATATCAGTACTGGCTCTTCTTAGAAAGTAGCAACGACTTTGGAAGTTACACGGAGAATCAGCTTTCTAAAGAGACAGGGCACCTGACCACCTCTTTGGTTTACTCCTGGGGCACATCCCTGCTGCACCCAAAGAAGTTTCTCTTATCCATGGCATGCCAATAATTGCACGGCTAGAGATTCATTCTTTCGGCTAAAAACTTTCTCCACTTGTAACATGTGAAATGGCCTAAAGCTCTAGAGTGATTGGGTTGGTCAGATCCTTTCCCGAGAAGTTTTCATAGGAAGAGGAAATAGTGACTGGGGCAGTCGGAGATGGAGAGGCCCACAGTAAGAGAGGGAAATGAGATTTAGAAAAAGGGATGCCTGGTAGGGAAAGTGGGATGAAGGTAAATTTTGGCCGCTTCGAAACATTAGCTAGACTGATGACCTTTAACTGAACCATTTGCAGGAAAAAGAAGCATGAGGTTTTTATCTCTTCTGATTAGGGGGAGTTTGCAAGTAGATGTAACTCATCGTTCCCCCAAATTATTTTTGACAGTAGCTAGAATATGCATGCTATTTGATAGAAGCATCCTGATTTTCAGATTTATGGAGAACTGTGTAATTAATTTTGTGATTTATTTTCTTTTGAAAGGTTGACGACAAAATGACTTTGGAGAACCATGTAGAAATATTAAAGATTAGCTTAGAAAATGCAAAAAGGAAGACAGAAAGGTACCAGTACTAATGGGTCATAATTGTTCATTTGTAGCTAATGCAATATTTAACCATCTGTGAATTTATTATAGGTTACAGAAGGAAGCAGATCAGATAAACAAAAACTGGGAAAAGAAATTCATTATTCTCAAAAATAGGTATGTGTGATATATACAAATTCTATTTATAAAAATGTGACATAATTATATTTTAAGGAGGTTGGGAGCTTTGTATTTTTCTTTATGTACTAATTAATGTAAAATGCCTTTTTTAAAAACAAAATATGCCAATAATTGACCCCAAATAAAAGAATAACCAATGACCCTTAGAAGAAAAATAATTTAAGGTTCTGTTTTATTCCCTATCTCAAACTTTCAACTTTAACAGATCAACACCTGGTTTAATTAGACTTAGAGTCATCTTCCTTGATGGGACTCATAAAACGTTTCCTGCTCTTCATTTGCATGTGGTCATATGTAACCAGCCAATATCTTCTTTTTTAAATTGCTTTATATTCTAGATCTTCTACTCTTTTCCTTTCCAGACTAAACAGCACCAACTCTTTAAATCTCTCAGATCTATTTTCCACTCACGTAATCATTTCCATTTCTCTTCCCGGGGTCATCTTGTCTGTTTAGAAAAGGAGAAATTAAAAAAGTAAGATTCTTAAAAGACTATATACCTTTAAAGGTTCCTTGTAGCTCAGATTGCCCTTTTAGGTCAAGCCTACGATCCTTCTGATTTAAGTATAAATTCATCAAAGTGCTGTTGGAGAATTTTTCAAATTATAGTCAATGGGAAAATAATGGCCTGGTTTCATGTGGAGACCAGTTAAAATTTGAGAAGAAACAATTCATAAGTATCATGACAAGGTGCTTCAAAAGGCTCAAGACAGGTTTTGGGAAATTTGGTGCAGATTCTCCTCGTTTATGATTGTTCCTTGAAAGCCAAGTGTGAAGTGATAACCTGTCATATTTGTGCTGTCATAATTTTGCCAGAAAATTGTCACCAAAACAAGTTAAACATTTGATTCATTCTTTGTTCTAGGAATGTAGTTTTTATTAAATATGACATTAAATAAAAAAAAAAAAGCAATGCTAAATAGAGAAACTGCTATCCACGCCCCATCCTGACATGTTGGCCTTAAAAATCTGTGTTCTGGTCACTTGTTTCCTCCCTTAATTTCCCCCAGATTATCTTTTACTACATGTTGGAAGCCAGAGATTCCTGTGTAAGATTCTCTTGCATCATGTTGGGAGTCAGAAAGTTCCTTTGTAACATTCTCTCCCATCATTCTGGGGATGGCGGATTAAATGTTGGCCAGAGGATGCTTTGCCCACGGCCTCGTGAGACACCAATAACCTCCACTCACTGCATCTCAGAGGCAAGCCCTATGTATGCTATACATTACCCTATGCATTACTGTACACATGACCCTGGATTAAATCTCGGCAGCACACCACATAGTAGAGGAACGACAGCAGACTCGGGGTGAGAGAGCTTTCCCCTGTAGTAAAGTCTCCTGCTTGGCCTTCCTACTTTGTTTCCCACCTGTGCTGATACCACTTCATGGTCTGTGAAATGTGGGCATTAACACCTACCCCGTTTAACAACTGCCCCGGCTCCCCACAGAGATGTGGCACGGATGGAATACAGAGAAACTCAACTTTCCTGTATGGTGATTTCATTTCCCTGCAACTGGATTTTGGATATCTCTAAAATGGAATGTCTTGTCTTTGCTTATTTCTAAGGCATTCTCTTTGATCCTTAACACTTACCTTTCATCTGTCCCTTTGGGATTTCTCTCTCTCTTCAACAACCATTTATGAGAATGTATCAGTTTTACTTTGAATTGTTTTGCTGTTATCCAAGATATTGACATTGACAGTATCCTTTTGTTCTCTGCACACTTTGTGCTGATATCTAACTATTTTGGACAGCTGGAATTCTCTTCATGCAGGAACACTTCCTGCATGTTTTCTCATTTAGTTGATGGACTGAGACGTACTGTTGGGACACGTCTCCTAGGCTGGCTGCATCATGGGATGTGACTTCAACGTGGTGGATGCAGAGATTATCTGTCTGGGGTGTAGTTTGGGCCACAGGCTCCAGTGTGCCAAAATGTAACTTCACTCCCCTGTGACTGATCTGAGATTTAGGTCTTTAATCCATTGGGGGATCACCTTTGTATATGGTGTTTGTATTTTTTTTCCCTACCTGTTGCATCTACTAAACAGCCCATTCTTTCCTGATTGGATTGGGGTACCAAGTCAATCGTATGTTCCACCCTGTGCATTCCTGAATCTGCTTGTGTGTCTGTGATTCTGTTCCATTAGTCTATTTTTCTATTGCTTTCCTTACCAAATTGTTCTTCTGCTATGATTTTTGTGGCATGTATTGCTATCTAGCATTCCTATTCCCTCTGGTTTGCTTTTCTTTTCCAGAATTGACTTAATATTTCATGAATATTTATTCGTCTACATAGATTTTAGAATCAGTTTATTAAGTCCTCGGAAATCATGCTGTAGTTCTGTTGGAATCATGTTAAAGTCAAAGAATGAAATGAGGAGAATTTAAACTTGAATGATGCCACCACCCCACCTGTGTACAAACTCTCTCTCTCCATTTTTAGTCATCGCTCTTTTATACCCTTATGGCCTTTTAGAGATTTTTTTTAATATATATATTTTTTTAATTTTAAAGAAGCTTTAGATTACATGAATGTTACATTAAATATATAGGTGATTCCTGATTCTGATATGTGTTACCCCTTCCCCCTCCCACACTTTCCCACATTAACAGCATCCTTCAGTAGTGCGGTACATTTGTTTCAATTGATGAATGCATATTGAAGCATTGTTACTAACTGTGGACTATAGTTTGCATTATAGTTTATACTCTGTGTTCACAATTTTGTAGGTTGTGACAAAATATATAATGACCTGGATCCATCATTGCAATGTCATGGAAGATAATTCCAATGTCCTGAAAATGCCCCCATATTACACCTGTTCTTCCCTCTCCCTCCCCTCAGAACCTCTGGTGGCCACTGCCATTATATCAATGATAAAAGTTCTTCCATTGTTATAATAATAGTAAGTCTATAATAGAATAATAATGTCTACTTTAGTCCAGTGTTCATTGCCCAACCTTGAGGATTTTGGGATGGTGATGCCCACTCTGTTTCTAATTGAGAAGGGGCTTAGATCCCATGGGGCAGATGGGTGGAACTATCTTGCTTGCAGTTGTAGACACTCTCTGTTCCTTGTGATGGGCACTGTCCATCATCATAACCTTGTTAGTTGTCCTGGGTGAGTCCAGTGAACTGGAGAGTAGGTGTTGCAACTCTGCTGAGATTCAGGGCTCAACTGGCATATGGATGGATCAAGATTTAAGTCTCTGGGACATTATTTAATGAGTATAGTGCTAATTATGGGTTCAAATAAAAGGGGCAGAAGAGCATATGTAGGGAAACTATAAATGAGTCTAACTCTGTTATACTGGGGAACATAAATTCCAAAGTAAGGCCCACTGACAGGGTACTGAATTCCTGAGCTGTCTGTCCTGCTTATACTGTCTGGATGTCTCTAGAGCCCTTGGGAGCCCCGCTATTCAAGGCACTGTTTACTGTGGCACTCAGTAAGATCCTGATGAGACTTGCATAAACATAACCTCTTGAATGATCTCCCGACTCACTTTGAAATCTCTTAGCCATAAAAACTCATTTATATTTACCACTACCCGCTTTTGGTCAAGGTCTTTTTCCAGATGCATTGCCAGTTGGCACTTGATAATAATCCCTCGGTGCCAGGGAGGCTCATCCCCAGGAGTCATGTCCCACACCAGGGGTGGGGGTGGGGGGGAGTAGTGCATTTATCTGCTGAATTTGGCTTAGAAACAGGACACGTTTAAGCAACAAGGAAGCTTTCAGGAAGTAACTCTTAGGCAGTGTATAATACTAGGCTAAGTTTCAATTTCACAAGAAAAGTTTCATAAGGACAATCATCAATAACAATGGCCTGGCATAATGGTCTGTCTTTCTTCACTAGGCACTGCCTTTATACAGGGGATTCTTGACATACTGTTAGAGAATGTAGCAGAACTCCCCAGGATGGGAATTCAATATTCTTTCGTTATTGTGTGGGTCTGCACCCACCGAGACAATGCCCCATGAACACTTGAACATATTCATATGCCTTAGTGGTATGCCCCAGGTGAAGCTCTCCCCATGCCTCCCCCCATCACCAACACCCCACATTAATGATCCTCCCCTGCCACATTTGGGACAATTCTGTGATCCAAAACCTCTCCAACAAAATAACCAAATACAATTAATAAGAAAATGAAATAATAATAATAGTTTAAAAAATGACAAATAAAACTTAAAAATACAAAAACTTTCAAAAATTTTGAAATAATAAAATTTTTAGAGTGTGTCTTTCATCACTATAAGGCCTGTTGTCTTATATGTACAATGACATTTTCTTCTGTATATTCCCCCAGTGTCTTATTTTTTTCATTTTGTCTTCAGTGAAAGTTAAGGTTACAGAAAAGTCACATAGAGAATATAGGGGATTCCCATATATCCAACGACCTTCCCCTTTCCCCCTCTCTGCTATTAATAACATTTTACATGCAGATGGTACATTTGTTACAATTGATGTACAAATATTGAAGCATTGCTACTAACCACTGTCAATGATTTACATTATGGTTTACATTTTGGACCATACACTTTTACAGGTTTTGATGAAATTTGAAGTAGCCTATGTCCATTATTATCATGCTGAACAATTCCAATGCCCTAAAAATGTCCTATGTTCCATCAGTTCTATTCTTCCCTCCCCGTACTCTTGGAACCTATGATAACCACTGAGTTTCAGTTTTTTAATAATAAGATTCATAGTTACTTGCAATAATATTGAGGGCTTGGCATATTGGTCTGTTTTCTTTTACTAGGCACTGCCTATGTTCTCAAGGGATTCTTGTCCCTCTAATTGAGAACATACAGGACTCCCCAGGACTCCCCAGGATGGGAGTTTAATATTTTCTTCTTTAATGTATTGGTCTCCACCCACTGAGATAACACACTATGACAAGATGAACAATTACTTATTCCATAGAAGCCTGCTCCAGGTGTGCCTTATTCCGTATACCCCATACACACATGACACTCTATACCAGTATCCCTCCCCTGCCATATTTGCCAAAAGAACATTCCCAACATTGTATTTTTAAGCACAGTTCTGCAAATTCTCAGAATTCACCTGCTCCTTCCCCCAACCTACCCCCCAGTTCCATGGATCATCCAACACACACCCCCAACCTACTCCCACTCACAGACCAGCACCGCCAAACCCAATCACATCACTGCACCACTGTCACACCCATCTACTGCCCAATGACCCCCTTCCATCTTATCATAGATTTTGCCCATATTGAGCATTGGCTCAACACTCTCTACTCCCTTTCTGTCTCCTGGTAGCCTATCTTCCAGACTCTATCTCTGTGAGTCTGCTCAATATGCTTAAGTATTATTAGTGAGGTCATGTAATATTTGTCCTTCAGTGCCTGGCTTACTTCACTCAACTTAAGGTCTTCAAGATTCATCCATGTTATCCCATGTGTTAATACTGCAATCCTTCTTACAACTGAGTAATAGTCCATTATATGTAGAAACCAGAGTGTGCTTATCCATTCATCTGTTGTTGCTTTTTAATATACTTTAAAAAAAAATTTTTTTTAAAGATACTTAGTTTACATAAATGTTACATTAAAAATGTAGGGGATCCCCAAATGCCCCTCTCCCTACCCCTCCCACACTTTCCTACATTAACAACATCCTTCATTAGTGTGGTACATTTGTTACAATTGATGAACACATATTGGAGCATTGCCACTAAGTGTAGATTAGAGTTCACATTATAGTTTAATCTCTCTCCCACACAATTTTGTAAGTTATGACAAGATATATAATGGCCTGTATCTGTCATTGCAATGTCATTCAGGACAATTCCAATTTCCCAAAAATGTCCCCATATTACACCTCTTTTCCCTCTCCCTCCCCTCAGAACTTCTGATAGCCACTACTTCCACATCAATGACAAAAGTTCTTCCATTGCTAGGATAACAATAAGTCTATAGTAGAATAACAGTACTACTATATAAGTACTATAGTAGAATAACTACTCTAGTCCATCATTTAATCCCCAATCCTGAGGATTCTGAGATGGTGATGCCCACTTCACCTCTAATGAAGAGATGGCTTAGAACCGATGGGGCAGATGAATGCAACTATCTTGCTTGCAGTTATAGACTCTCTCTGTTCCTTGGGATGGTTATTGTCCTTCATCATTTCATTGTTTGTTGTCCTGGGTGAGCCCAATGAACTGGAGAGTAGGTATTGCAACTCTGTTGAAATTCAGGACCCAATTGGCACAGGGACAGCCGAAAGACTTAAAAGTCTCTTGGACATAATCTATTAACTCTAGTACTAACTATAGCTTCAAATATAAGGGGCAGAAGAGCCATGTGTAGGGAAAACACAATTGAATCCAACTCTGTCACACTGGTGAGCATAAATTCCAAGGTAGGGCCCACTGGCAAGATTCCAATCTCCTGAGCTGTCAGCCCTGCCTATAGTATCTGCCTATAGTATCTGGATGTCTCCAGAGCCCTCAGGAGCCCTGCTAGTTGAGGCAACATTTACTGTGGCCATCAATGAGATCCTGCTGAGATGTGCATAAGCATAATCTCTGGAATGACCTCCCGACTCACTTTGAAGTCTCTTAGCCATATGAACTCATTTGTCTTTACCCTTTCCCCCTTTTGGTCAAGGTCTTTTTCCAGTTGCATTGCTAGTTGGTGCTTGGTAATAATCCCTCAGTGCCAGGGGGACTCATCCCCAGGAGTCATGTCCCACACTGGGGGGGAAGGTAATGCATTTATATGCTGAGTTTGGCTTAGAGAGAGGCCACATTTGAGCGACAAGGAGACTTTCAGGAGGTAACTCTTAGGAAGTATATAATACTAGGCTAAGTTTCAATTTGAAAAGAAAAGGTTCATAAGTACAGTTATCAATATCAAGGGCCTGACAATGGCCCATCCTGCTTCACTAGTCACTGCCCCTGTATGGGGGGGATTCTTGCTGTCCCATTAGAGAATGTGGTAGAACTCCCCAGGATGGGAATTCAATATTCTTTGGTTATTGTGTGGCTCTCTACCCACCACGACAACAAGTGATGAACACTTGAACTCATTCATATGCCTTATGGATATGCCCAGGGTGAACCTCCTCCCATGCATCCCCCATCACTGACACCCCACACTAGTGATCCTCCCATGCCACAGTTGTAACCCTTCTGTGATCCAAAACTTCTTCAAAAATGAAGCCAACAAAATAACCAAATAAAATTAATAAGAAAATGAAATAATAATGGTGCTTTTAAAAATAACAAATAAAATACAAAAATATTTTAAATTTTTTGAAGTAATTAAAAAAATTTTTTAAAGATAAAATTGGGTAGGACAGACATCTTAATGATATTTAGCCTTCAATCCATGAGGAGGGAATATTGTTCCATTTATTTGGGTCTTCTTTGATTTCCTTTAACAATGTTGTGTAGTTTTCTGCATGCAAGTCCTTTACATCTTTAGTTGAGTTTATCCCGAGGTATTTGATTCTTTTAATTACTATTGTAAATGGAATTTTTATCTTGATTTCCTCCTCAGGCTGCTCATTATTGATGTACAGAAATGCTCCTGATTTTTGTGTGTTGATCTTATATCCTGCCACTTTACTGAACTAATTTCTCAGCTCTAGAAGCTTTGTTGTAGATTTCTCAGGGCTTTCTATGTATAGGATCATGTCATCTGCAAATACTGAGTTTTTTTACTTTTTCCTTTCCAATTTGGATGACTTTTATATATTTTTCTTGCCTAAGTGCTCAAGCAAGTACTTCTGATACGATGTTAAATAAGAGCAGTGACAGTGAGCATCCTTGTTTTTTTCTAGATCTTAGAGGGAAAGCTTTTAGCATTTCCCCATTGAATATGATGTTAGCTGTTGGTTTTTCATATATACCCTTTGTCATGTTGAGGTAGTTTCCTTCTATTCCTATCTTTTGAAGCATTTTTATCTGGAAAGAGTGCTATAATTTGTCGAATGCTTTTTCTGCATCAACAGAGATGATCATGTAATTTTTTTCTTTTGATCTGTTAATGTGGTATATTACATTGATTGATTTTCTTATGTTGAACCATCCTTGCATACCAGGGATGAAACCTGCTTGGTCATTATGTATAATTCGTTTGATGTGTTGTTGGTTATGATTAGCTAGTCTTTTGTTGAGAATTTTAGCATCCAGTTTCATTCGAAAGTTTGGTCTATAGTTTTCCTTTCTTGTGGCATCTTAATGTGGCTTTGGTATTAGGGTGATGTTGGCATCATAGAATGAGTTAGGCAATATTTCCTCCAATTCTATTTTTTGGAAGAGTTTGGGCAGGATTGGTATTAGTTCTTTCTGGAATGATTGATAGAATTCACCTGTGAAGCCATCTGGTACAGGGCTTTTCTTAGTTGGGAGGTTTTTGATGACTAATTCAATCTCCTTACTTGTGATTGGCCCATTGATTTCATCAAGTTCTTCTTTTGTCAATATAGGCTGCTTGTGTGTTTCTAGAAATTTTCCATTTCATCTTGTTGGCATACAATTTTTCTAAGTATTCCTTTATGATACTCTTTATTTCTGTGGGAAGAATGGTGATATTCCCTTCCTCATTTCTTATTTTATGTATTTGCATCTTCTCTCTTTTTTCTTTATTAGTCTAGTAAGGGTTTGTCAACTTATTAATCTTTTCAAAGAACCAGCTTTTGGTTCTGTTAAATTTTTCTAGTGCTTTCTTATTTTCAATTTCATTTAGCTCTGCTCTAATCTTTGTTGTTTCCTTCTTTCTACTTGCTTTGGGATTAGTTTGTTCTTTTTTCTAATTCCTCCAAGTGTGCAGTTAGGTCTTTGATTTTAGCTCTTTCTTCTTTTTTAATATAGGCATTTATAGCTGTAAATTTCCCTCTCAGCACTGCTTTTGCTGCATCCCATAGGTTTTGATACATTGTGTTGTCATTTTCATTTATTTCAAGGTAATTACTGATTTTCTTTTTCAATTTCCTTCTAAGAATGTGTTGTTTAAGTTCCGTATCTTTGTGCCTAATCTGATTCTCTGCCCCTTACTGATTTCCAGCTTCATTCCATTGTGGTCAGAAAAATCACTTTGTATAATCTCAATCTTTCTGAATTTGTTGAGGGTTGTTCTGTGGCCTAGCATGTGGTCTATCCTAGAGAATGATCCATGTGCACTTGAGAAGAATGTATATCCTGCTGTATTTGGGTGTAATGTTCTGTATATGTCTATTAGGTCTAGATCCTCTAACTTATTATTCAAGATCTCTGTTTCTTTATTGATCTTCTGTCAAGATGTTCTGTCTAATGATGACGATTGTGTATTAAAGTTACCCACTATAATTGTAAAGGCATCTATTTCTCCACTTAGTTTTTCCAATGTTTGCCTCATGTATTTTGAGGCACCCTGGTTAGGTGCATAAATGTTTATGATTGTTCTTTCTTCTTCATAGATCACCCCTTTTATGAATATATAGTGTCCTTCTTTGTCTCTTACAATAGTTTTGCATGTAACATCTATTTTGTCTGACAGTAGTATAGGTACTCCCACCCTTTTTTGGTTACTGTTTGCATTTAAAATTGTTTTCCAACCATTCATTTTCAACCCCCTTGTGTCCCTGGGTCTAAGGTGAGTTTCTTGTAGACAGCATATAGTTGGGTCATATTTCCTTATCTATTCTGCCAATCTGTGTCTCTTGATTGGAGAGTTTAATCCATTAACATTCAATGTTATTACTGTCAAGGCATTACTTACATTAGCCATGTTTTCTTTAAGTTTATATATGTCATATGTTGTTTTTATTTCTCTTTTTTATCTTTTTAATTATTCTTACCAATAATCTTCCTTCCTATACTCTCCTCCAACCCTGTCTCTCCTGTTGTTTTTTTTTTTTCCTTTCAACCTATACAACATCCTTTTGTATTTCTTGAAAGGCAGGTTTCTTCGCGACAAACTTTCTTAATTTCTGTTTATCTGTGAATATTTTGAACTCTCCCTCATTTTTTTTTTTAAGATTTTATTTATTTATTTATTTATTTACCACCACCCCCCTTGCTGCTTGTGCTCACTGTGTCCATTTGCTGTGCATTTTTCTGTGTCTACTTGTCTCCCTTTGTTGGGTCGTCTTGCTGCACCAGCTCACTGCGCCACACGGGCTGGCTTGCCTTCACGAGGAGGCCCCGGGAATCGAACCCAGGGCCTCCCATATGGTAAACGGGAGCCCTATCGTTTGAGCCACATCCGCTTCCCTCTCCCTCATTTTTTAATGCCAGCTTTGCTGGATACAGAATTCTTGGTTGACAGTTTTTGTTTTGTTTTGTTTTGTTTTTTACTTGTAGCACCTTAACTGTTTCATACCACTGCCTTCTTGCCTGCATAGTTAAAGATGAGAAATCAGCACTTAATCTTATTGAGCTTCCCTTGTATGTGATGGATCTCTTCTCTTGCTGCTTTCAATATTCTCTCTTTGTCTTGAGCTTTGGAAAGTTTGATAAGTATATGTTTTGGGGTAAGCCTGTTAGGATTTATGCTGTTTGGAGTGTGCAACTCTTCCTGGACATGTATGCCCATGTCTCTCAAGAGAGTTGGGACATTTTCAACCATTATTTCCTCCAACACTCTTTCTGGCCCCTTTCCCTTCTCTTCTGCCTCTAGGATGCCTATAATGCCTATGTTTATGTGTTTCATGTTGTCATTCAAATCCCTAAGTCCCTGCTGGATTTTTTCTCTTTTTATCTATCTGTTCTACTATCTGTCTGATTCCAGATGTACTGTCTTCAACATCACTGATTCTTTCCTCTGCCTGTTCTAATCTGCTGTTATGTGCTTCCAGTGTATTTTTTTATTTCTTGCATTGTGCCATTCATCACCATAAGATCCATCATCTTTTTCAAGAATGTTTACAATTCTTCAGTATGTTCCCCCAGTGTCTTCTTAATATCCCTTTTCTCTTCCTCCATTTCATTAAGTTTATTCATATTTGTTTAGACATCCTTGATTAGTTGTTCCATGTTCTGCATCTCCTCCTGTTTTTTAGTTTGTTCATTAGCCTAGGCCATATCTTCCTGTTTCTTAGTATAGCTTGTAATTTTTTGTTGGTGTCTAGGCATCTGTTTATCTTGATGGGTTTATTTGGTTGGTTAGCTTCTCTGTCTACTTTAGGGTTTTATTTTGTTGTTTTCTGTGTGTGGTAAGGTTCCTTTCTGACACTTGGTTCCTCTTACTCTATATCCTTGCAGTTGTCTGTGCTTCCTTAGGAAAAAATATTAGGATCAAAGAAAAAGAAAGAGATAAGAAGAGAAAAATAAAAATAGTAATAATAATAATAAAGGATAGAAGTAGAACTGTGCAAGAGCTAGGAAAATAAATAATACAAGTTAAAAAAATCATTTAAAAAATACAAAGGAATAAGAATAAAAAGGTGGAATAGAACAAATGAAACAAGAATCAAAATAGAGGGGGGAAATCAAATGAATTAAAAGGCCAGAAAGATAAGAAGAGAAGAGATGAGAAGAAAAGGGGGGGAAAGTGATAGAAAACAAAAAAATGAAGATGAAACAAGAAGAGGTGGAATGAAGGAAAAGCAACAGAAGACAGAGGATAGAAAAATGAAGGAAAGAAAAGAAATAAAGTAGGTAGGAAAAATAAGTAAAAGAAAAAAAAAGGAAACAAAGAAAGGGAAAAGACAACAAACAAGAAACAAAACAACAACCAAAAAAAAAAAAAACACCCCAGGAAAAACAGCCTTCCCCTTTAGGCCCCTAGGGAGCTTCTCAGGCTGCCAGTGCTCATAAATCAATCACCTCACAACCTGCCCTCCTCCGCATGGGATGTATTCAGTTTTAGTGAATAAAGAAAAGAACAGAAAAGAAAAGAATCAATAAAAAATAATGGATCAAAAAAAAAATCCCAGGCTGTACATTCCCTGGTGCTAGCTGGATGCCTGATAACCCAGTGGGCCACTCTCTGGATCCCTTCTCTTAGGAGGTACCAGGAATCAAACCAGGGACCTCGTATATGCAAGGCAGGAATTCCTACACTGAGCTTCACCCACTCCACAGGTTAAGTAGGGTTCTGAAAGCTTATCTAGCTCTTTCCACCCCCATTCCCTCAGGTGAGTTGGGCTTCTAACAGTTTGCCATAGGGCCCTGTCTGCACCCCCTCACTAACCTAGTTTCTCTCTCTCCCAGGGCAGTTGGGGGTGACAGTCTGCCTGATTAGATCCCCCCTCCCCTCTCCCTGGGGCCACTTCAGTGCTGGTTGAGGTCCCCTTTTGAGATTCAAAGGGGACTCAGCTGGACAAACTCATTGAAAGAAACCACTCTCCACACTCTGCCAGACCCCTCTTCCTCCCAGGGAATGCTCTCTCCCACCCAGTTGGCTGCAGTGAGCCAGGGGTTTTACCCAGGCTATTTGCCTTGAGAGTGGGGTATAGATGCTGTCTGTAGCCATAGGAGCAAGTAATTCACAGTTTTCCTTTGGCCTCTTTGTTTCTTTGTTCTGCTCCCTCCTGTATGATGTACAGCACTTTCCTGTTCTGTAGAACCCCAGGGCAGCTCCTTTGGGTAGGTTTTTGCCCTTTCACAGTTGTTTTATATGAGAGAGTTGAGCTCTGCCTACCTCCTTCAATGCCATCTTCCCAAAAGTCCCATAAGAGTTTTAAGACTTTCTCCATAAACAATTTACAATTTATTTTTTGCTCCTGTGAGGTATCTTATTTTCTAATAGAGTTGCTTGCTAGTTATTATTGATATAAGGAGACATCACTGGTGTGTAAGTTGATCTTATACAGTAACCTTACTGAAATTTTGTCTGTTGACTCTCTGTATTTTTCTTTATAGATGCTCATATCTTCTGCAAATAATGACACCTGTATATCTTCTCTTCCAGCCCTTAGGTCTTGTTCCTTTTTCTTATTGCATTTCCCTGGATTCTTGATACTATATAGAACAGTAGTGTTAAGACCTGGCATTCTTATCTTGTTCCCAGTTTTAAAGGGAAGTCATTTTATGTTTTTCCATTGCTTTAGTTTTGTTGTTTTTGTTTTGTTTTGTTTTGTTTTGGTGGATAATTTTATTAAGTGAAGGAAATTTTTTCTGTTTCTCATTTTTCTGAAAGGTTGGACTTTTAAAATTTGAGATAATTGAAATTATCATGGAATAGTTCATCTTTGGTCCATTAATCTGGCAAATTAAATTAATAAATTACCATTATTTTTATTGATTGCTTTTATCATTCATTTTTATCATTTAATTCCATTTTCTGTCTACTAGAATTTATGCCTTCTTTCCTTTTAGTGCTTTCCTTGAAATTTTACTATGTGTGTTAAACTTAATAAAGTCTTTAGGATTCAAAATGAAAAAAAAAATGTCTTTAGGGAGCGGGTGTAGCTCAGTGGTTGAGCGCCTGCTTCCCATGTACAAGGTCCCAGGTTCGATCCCCGGTACCTCCTAAAAAAAATCCTTAGTTAAAAATTACCACATATAATCCAAAGATTTTAGAACAGTTAAGCTACAGTCTTCACTCTCAAATATTACAGAATAGCATTCAGTATTTCAACTCTTTATATTTTAAACCCACAAATTAGAACTATGATTGTTATTACTTACAGGTATTATTTGTTTGGATATTTTAACATGCCCACCATTTTACTTGTTCACCACTCTTTCTGAGATCTCATACTCTCTTTCTGGGCCAATTTCACTTTTTGAATAATATTATGTTTATTGAGAGGATTTAAAATATAATAAAATCCATCCTTTTAGAGCTTATGGTTTGATGAGTTTGATAAATGTATATAGTCATGTAACTACAATGCACCAAGATATACATATTTCCATTATTCCTGAACGTCTTCATGTCTATTTGCAATCAGTCTCCTCTCTCTACCTCTGGCATCCCCTGATCTATTATCTGTCCTATAAGCAGTGCCTACCCTAGAACGCCATATAAATGGAACCACACAGTATATAGACTTTCCTGTCCACTTCTCCTTTAGCAAAATGCTTTTGAGTTTTCTCTATGTTATTGCATGTATCAGTAGTTTGTTCCTTTTTATTGCTGAATAGTTTTTCATTTTATGGATAGATGACAATTTATTTATCCATTCTCCAGTTAAAAGACAAGTGATATGTTTCCATACTTACACTTATTTTTCTCTGTGAACTTCTTAAGCTTACAGTGTAAACTCTTACATCTCTTTGAATTTTCCTTTCCCCTTTCCACTTCCTCTCTACCTGTGATAATCATCCAAATTGTAGCTTATAATATCCCATGCAAGTCTGTTACTTGTCAGAACTGTTTTCCTTTTATACTTTATTTGAAAAAGTAAAAACAAAAAACTTAAAGTTACTTGCAATCTCCCAATTTAGTAAAATGTAGAAAATGCAAGTAACTCTCTTCACCCATCCAGTCTATCCTGCCAGATGTAATTACTGATGACAGGATGGTGTGGCTCTTTCCTGAAATTTTCCCAAGCTTTTCCAGAGAGTTGTCTGTATATACATGTACATATCTACAGCTACGTATATGTATATAACATATATTTACAAGAGTTATGACCATGCTGTAAATATTTGGACAGCTTTCCCCATCAGTACATATAGATATCCTCATTTGTTTTAGTGACTACATGGGACTGTTATTTAGATAGATTATAATTTATCCAACTATTTAGGCTATTTTTAAGTTTTTGTCCATTACAAAAAATGGTGCATTGTGCCATTCTTAATATATTATTGCTATTATTTCTGTAAGATCAATGCCTAGAAATAGTTTTGATAGGTCAAAGGAGATAAAGCTTTTTTCATCTGATTTTTAAAAGCATTCCAATAGCTTTATATTCTCTTATCCCTCTAGCTTCCTCCCCAGAAATCACCAACATAAAAACTTTGGTGTTTGTTCTTCCTTACACCCTTTAAATATTTTCTTGTAAATTTATATCTGAATGTGCAACTATAAATAAAATGTATCATATGCTTTTAAAATTAGTATATGCATATCTATGCGTACATAATCATAATGTACCCACCAGTCTTTTTTCACTTGACATATTTTTGAGATTTACTCAAGTTGATACCTATGGTTTAGTTTATATCTTTTAAGTGCTGTAAACCATTACACTTCATAAATGACATAAATACTGGACAATGTATTTAGCCTTTTCCCTATTGGTTCACATTTAGATTTTTTTCACTGCTACAAGCAGTGCTGCAACGAGCACGAGCATTCTCATTCCTGTTTTTCTTCCTCTCACACATATCTGACCGACAGGGAGGGTTTCTGAGCCAGGGGGCAACTGAGTCAAGCTGCAGGAATCACGCTAATACCTTAGGCCTCGAAGGCTTACCTGACACGCATTCCTGCTCCGTGTCCCGTGTGCTGTTCGTTTTGCCTTCCCTGCAGCACCCAGGCTGACACAGCATCACTGTCTGGCAGAGAAAAAAACAGACACGGCAAACCACAGGCTGCCTCTTAAAGCCTTCTCCCAGAAGTGACGCAAAACCCTCCTATTGCACTCTATTGGGCGAAGCATGTCCCAGGGCCCAGGAGGGTGCATCATGCAGTCTTGACATGGGGAGGGGTCCTCGAGGAAGGGGCTCCCCACATGCGGGTAGACAGTGGGCCCACCAGTGCATTGGATCACCAGATGAATCAGTCAGGACCTGGGCAGGAGATACCTGGACAGGGACAATTAAATAGCAAGAAGTGCTCTCTAACTAAAGGGGAAAGAGAGAACCCTAGAAAGCATACAGGAAGAGCATACCGCAGCTTCTACCTGGAAGGCCAAGAAAAAGTATCAAGAGAGGAACAGTGTCTACAACTGCAGGCAAGACAGGTCCATCCATGTGCCCTGTGGGATCTAAGCCCCCTCTCAATTAAAAATAGTGAGCATCACCATCCCAGAATCCTCAAGACTGGGCAATGAATAGTGGACTAAAGTAGACTTGTTAATATTCTATTATAGACTTATTATTATTCTAGCAATGGAAGAACTTGTATCACTGATCTAAAGGCAGTGGTCACCAGAGGTTCTGAGGGGAAGGAGAGGGAAGAATAGGGGTAACATAGGGGTATTTTCGGGACATTGGAATTGTCCTGCATGACACTGCAAAATGGATACAGGCCATTATGTATTTTGTCATAATCTATAAAATTGTGCTGGGCAGAGTGTAAACTATAATGTAAACTGTAGTTCACGGTTAGTGGCAATACTTCAATATGGGCTCAATTGTAACAAATCTACCACCCTAATGAAGGATGTGGTTAATGTGGGAAAGTGTGGGAAGGGGAGGGGATGGGGTAGGTGGGCATCCCCTATATCTTTTATGTAACATTTATATAATCTAAAGCTTCTTTAAAATTAACAACCTTGAAGAGCTCTCTGCTCAAGGCCAAGATTCAGAACTCATTGAACGCCTGAGCATGGCCTGCTGGATGGTGGAAAGTTCCCTGAGGTGCTGCAGGCTGCAGCTGGTGAGCCCGAGACCACCAGCTGAGGCCCCAGCAAGACTAGCTGGAGACTGAGTGCCACTGGGCCTCCCACGCCCCCGGGTGCCAGCCATTCTCACCAAGGGTGGGCACCGCTGAGCCTCCCAGATACCACTGCAGCGGCACACCTCCTGGAATAAGAAGAGGAAAGGCCCACCAGAACCAAGAAGTGTAGCCCCTTCTTCATACCGGACTAGGAAGCAGACCTACAGCAGGAACACGGACGGAGGGAGGGGGTGCTCTGAGTTCTCCTCTCAGCTCACCCAGCACTTCAGCTCTCAGGAACAGGTCCGAGGGGAGTACACGGGGTGGACACGGGTGCCCTCAGCTGGTCCAGCCTGCAGGGCTGGAGGGCAGGGCAGGAACCTCACCAGAACACCTTCAAGGAGAGACCTGCCCCGGTAAGAAGCTAGGCTGGGCTCAGCCTCCAGATTTAGAGGACCACACAATTCATTTAGTCTTCTGTTTATCTATTCACTTAACAAATATTTATGAAGCACCTACTGTGTGTTAGGGACTGTTCTTGAGATACAGCAACAAAGTAGACCAAATTCTCTGCCTTTAAATCCTAGTGAGTGGCTGGGTGTGTGCCAAGGTGAACTGGGGAGGGGTAGACCATAACCAGTGGATACAGCAAATACCTAGATTGCCAATAGTTAGAAGGTGTATGTGCTGTAAGAGAAAATTAAGAAGGGTGAGAGATCAGGAGGGCTGGTTTTTTGGGGCCCCCAGGCAGGATGCAGTTTTGATGCTGTTGCCACTCCTCAATACATCTGTTCTGAGCCACAGCTTCCCCGTTCTCCTTTGGGCTGGATCCCACGTCTACCTCTTCCTTTACTCTCCAACAGGAGGCTTGGGGGAAACACTTTTGAGACCTTGCATATATGAAAAGTTGTTTACTGTTATTCTTGATTGATAATTTACCTGGGGAAAATATTACCCTTCAGCATTTTGAAGGCATTGCTCTTTTGTTTTCTTGCTTCTGATGTTACTGGTTGGTTTTTTTAGGTGGTACTGGGGATTGAACCCAGGACTTCGTACATGGGAAGCAGGCACTTAACCACTGAGCTACATCTGCTCCCCAGTGAAAGTTGGGTTTTTTTATTTGTTTTTGCTGGGGAACAAACTCGGGGCCTCGTACCTGGGAAGCAGGCACTCAACCACTGAGCTACATCCGCTCCCCCGATGTTACTTTTGAAACAGCCCAAGTGGTTCTGATTCTTCATGTCGTCTATGGGACCTTTATTTTCTTTCTCCAGAAGTTTGCACAATCTTCTCTTTGCCCCCTAGTGTTATGAAATCTCATGTTGATGTGCCCTGTGTGAGTCTATATCCATCCATTTTTCTAGTCCCTTGGTAGCTCTTTCAACCTTAACACATGAGCCTCACTATGAGAAATTTTCCTGAATTATTTTTTTTGTACTCTTTATTGTTTAGATGTTGGTCCTCCTCTGTCCTCCAATTTTGTTAACTATCTTCTATCACTTTTCATTATATTTTTTTGCTTCACTTTCTGGAACATGGCTTCAGTTTTATCTTCCAAATCTTCTAGTGATTTTTTGTTTACCTTTATGCTTTCATTTTCTAAGTATCTTTCTTCTTTACTGATTGCTTCTGTTTTATTGCATTCTGTTCTTGTCTCATGGAAATATCTTCTCTTATCTCTCCGAGGGTGTTAATGAGTGGTTTTTTTAAAGTTTGTTATCCTGATGGAGTCTCTGATTCTTCTAAAATGCTGGAGTTTGCTTGCTGGCTGGCCTGCTTACTTTTGTCTCTATTTTTCTTTTTTCTGGGTTTCCTCAAATTTTGGTTCCCCTCCTCTCTCTTTCATGAATGAAACTGAAGCACTAAACAGCAGACTGTTGACTACATGTACATGAGTCAGGGCCGTTGACAGGTGGCCTTTACGGGAGGGCGGTGAAATGCGGAACTCGCTATTTCCTTGGGGAACTCCAAAATGTCTGGATCCCCGGGCTTTTCTCTAAGACCTTTCAATATACTCCTCCAATGTTCTGCCTGAGAAAAAAGGCTGTGTGCGAGCATTTTAGGAACTTAGAAAAGGTGCGTGGTGCGTTGTCTCGTGGCTTAGTGACTACATGGTCATATAATGCCTCTTCTGCGTGGAGCATGTCAGTCCCCCTCTGCCGCTTCTCGTCACTCAGAGATTAGAGTCTCTCTGCTCCTTATATAATGTTTTCAGCCAGTCCCCCTGTTTTCAGGCCACCCCCTCTGGGGCCCAGGGTTCTAAGGACACATCCACTTGTTTCTCATTGGTGTCATCTGCAGGGGCTTAGCATTCAGCTTTCCTCACTTTGCCAGTCCAAATCCCACTTCCACACATACACCCTCTGTTAAACAGTGTGATGGATGCTTTGAAAAAAAGTACATTACCCTGCTTTCAATTCCTTGGGGTATAAACCTCCAGGTGGAATTGTCAGCTAATATGGTAACTCCACGTTTAGCTTTCTGAGGAACAACCTTAGTGGTTTCCTCAGGGTTTTCCTCAGGGCTGCACCATCTGACATCCCCACCTACAGTGTACAAGGGTTCCGACTTCTCTGCACCCTCACCAACACTTATTTCTGCTTTGTTTTGTTCTGTTCTGTTAATAATAGCCATTCTAGTGGGTGTGAGGTCGTATCTCATTGTGGTGTTGATTAGCATTTCCCTGATGACTAATGATGTTGAGCATCTTTCCATGTGCCACTGGCCATTTGTATATCTTCTTTGGAGAAATGTCTATCCAAGTCCTTTTCTCGTTTTTTAATTGGGTTGGTTTTTCTTTTAATTTTGAGTTGTAGCTGTACTTTTTATATTCTGGGTAGTAAACCCTTATCAGATACATGATTTGCAACTCTCAGTTGTCTTCTCACTTCCTTGGTAATACCCTCAAGCATTCTGTCATGGGAATTATTTGTTCCTGGAAGGTTTGGTGAAATTCACCTGTAAACTAGCTGGGCAGCATGTTATCTTTATAAGCAGATTTTTAAATGATTCATTTTTTCATTGTATAAAGGCTTTACAGACTCTTAAGGTTTTCTATTTCTTCCTGATTCTATTTCATACAGTTTTATTTTTTTCTAGGAAATTGTTCATTTCATATAGTTTTTCAAAATTATTGACACAAAGTTGTTCTTAAACCTTGTATATTAGTGTCCTATTGCTGCTGTAATGAATTAACACCAATTCAGTGGCTGAGAACAACATAAGTTTATTCCCTTATGGTTTTAGTGATCAGAAGTCCAAAATGAATCTTCTGAGGCTAAAATCAAGGTGTTGACAGGGCTGGTTCATTTGGGGGAGATTCATTCCTTGCCTCTTCCAGCTTCTAGAAGCTGTGGGTAGCATTCCAACCTCCCCTTCTGTATTAGTCAGCTAAAGGGTGCTGATGCAGAATACCAGAAATCTGCTGGCTTTTATAAAGGGTATTTATTTGGGGTAGAAGCTTACAGTTACCAGACCATAAAGCGTAAGTTCCTTCCCTCACCAAAGTCTGTTGCCACCTGTTGGAGCAAGATGGCTGCCGATGTCTGCAAGAGTTCAGGCTTCCTCTTCCTCTTAAGGCTCCATGGTCCCAGCTTCTTCCAATGTCAGCTGTAGGCTGGGATAAGTCTTGTCTCTCTCCCAGGGCTCGCCTCTTTCGAGGATCAGCTGCTTGCTCTCTCCACAAGGCTAGCTGTAAAACTATCAGGCAAACAGCTGGTCTCTCTTCCCTGGGCCCCTGCCATGTCTAATGGAGCCTACTCTCTTCCTCTTATATATCTGCTTCTCTGTGTATTTACTTCCCGGGGCTACAGCATTACAACTCCAACTTTCTCTTCTGCCATGTCGTTTTCTCTACTGATGTGGCCCAGTCAAAGCTTTAATCATTATTTAATCAAGTAAAAGTGAAACCTCTGAATCCAATCCAATCTAATATGCCCAGAGGAACAGACCAGTTCACAAGCATAATCCAGTATCTATTTTTGGAATTCATCAACAATACCAAACTGCTGTACCTTCCATCATCACATTGTCGTCTCCTTTATGGATTTTGATCCTCCTGCCTCCATCTGAGAAGAACCCTTGTCATCTATTGGGTCCGGATAATCCAGGATAAGTTCCCCATGCTTTGTTTACTCACATTTGCAAATCTCCTTTTACCATCTAAAGTAGCATAGTCACAAAGTCCAGGGATTAGGGCATGGACATCTTTGGGGCTGTTCTGTCTACCATATCTTGTCACCGTTTCTTTAGAATCTTTTCAGTATCTAAGGGCCTCTCTCCTGTCGATCCTAATGTTTTTGTGCCATCTCACTTCTTGTCCTGATGATATTGCAGAAGTTTGCCAATGTTCTTAGTTCTTTCAGATAACTAACTCTTGACTTTGTATATGTTATAATTTCAACTACTTTTTTGCTTTTATCCTTATTCTTCTTAATTTGGTTTATTATATCCTTTTGCTAACTTCCTTAAATAGATATTAGCTTATTATTTTTAAACTTCTTCTTTTCTAATATATTTATTTAAGGCAGGGGTTTCTTAACCTTTTTTGTTCCATGGACCCTTTTGCCAGTCAGGTGAAAACCACGGACCCCTTACGAAGTTCAGACTATACTGTGTATTATTTAATAAATACATCACATCCGCACCAACACGTCCCCACAAGAATAATGTGGTTTTTTTAAAATTTTCAATTCAAGCTCACAGACCCCCTGAAATCTTTCCATGTATCCCCAAGGGCTCCCTACTTAAGAACCCCTGATGTAAAGCTATAAATTTCTCTTAAGCACTTCTTTAGCTGAATCTCATATATTTTAATATGTAATATTTTATTAGTCAATTCTAAATTTTATCTAATTTATATCATGACTTCTTTACTCATATGTAATTTTTATGGCTTTTAAATTTCCCAAACTTATGGATTTTTTTCCTAGTTGTTTTACCATTGATTTCTAACATATTTGCATTAGAGTCTGAGAATTTGATCGGTGTGAATCCAGTCCTTTGATAGTTGTAGTTTTTTATTTCCTTTTATTTTGGCAAATGGTATTTGCATGATTGGAAAGAGTGTGGATTCTCCAAATGTTAGATGCATTGCACTATAATGTCTTGTTAAGATTTTCAAATCTTTTGTCTTTGCTGATTTGTCTGCTTGATTTATCAGTTACTGAAATGGGTTAAAATCGTCCACTATGATGGTAGATTTATCAAATTTCCCATCTATTTCTGTCAAGTTTTAGTTCGTAATTTGAGGCTATATAAATTAAATCCCTTCAAATTTAGATTTGTTATACTTTCCTTGTTAATTGAAACTTGTATAAAATGGCCTTTATCTCTAGGAATGTTTTCTGACCAGAAGTCATTTGTAGCCACTGTAGTCCTTTGTTTTTGTTGTAGTTGTTAGTATTTGCTTGGTTTATTTTTTGTCCACCCTCTTATTTTCAGTCTTTCTGTGTCTCATATTCCAGTTGTATAGTTTTCAAATAGCATCTAGCTGGGTTATGCCCTTAATTCCTTTTGACAATATTCATCCTTTAATTATATGTGTCATGTGTTTAGCCCTACCCAGCTGAATTCTGTGATCCTGCTAATATTCTCTATCTGTGCCGTCCAGAAAGGCAGAAACACAAGGTTATTTTACATGTGTACACTGAGGGCTGAATTTTTTTTTTAATCTTAATTTATTTAAATCTAAATAACCATATGTGGCTAATGGGTACCACATTGTACTGTACAGATTTAGCCTATTTACATTTATGATGATTACTAATAGATTTGGATTAATTTTACCATTTTATTGTACTTTCTATTTTTTCCCACCATTTCTGTGATCCTTTTTTACTCTTTTCATGCTTTTATTTGTATTATTTTATTTTTTCTCACTCAACTTCTCTCCTCTAATAGCTTTTACCTTATATATCTATTTTCGAGATATTTCTGAGAGTTAAAAAAATGTTTTCTCTAAAACTTTTATGTGGAATACATAATTTATTGAAAGCCTAAAACACTTAAACTCTTATCATCCCATCCTGATTTATATACCATTATTTTCTAGTATTTTTAGTTTGGCTTTTTTAATATTAGAGGTTAGAAAATATTATTGTTGTTTTTATATAGTGAATTATTGTCTAGATTTACCAACATAGATGCTCCTTTATTTACCATTCAGGTTTCTTTTCATCCTTAAAATGTCTTCATCTCATACTCATACTTGAAAGACAGTTTTGCTGGATTGATCATCTGAGGGTGAAGCTCTGGTTGACAAGTGTTTTCTCTCAGGGCCTTGAAGCTGGTATTCCAATGACTTCTGGCTTTGCTTCCCTTTCTGACATTGAGAAGTGAACTTGCAGTCTAAATGTCATTCATTTTTATTTGTCTTCTCTGGGTTTTTTTTTTTTTAATTTATTGAGATATAATTCACATACCATGAAATGCACCAGTTTAAAGTAGACAATCCAGTGGCTTTCGGTATATTCTCAAGGCTGTGCCACCACCATCGTCATACAATTCCAGAAGGTTTCAGTCACCCCCAAAAGAGATCTGGTCTGAATGTCCCCCCTCCTCAGCCACTGGCAACAACTCACCTGCTTTTTGACTCAGTGGAGCTTCCTATTCTTGACATTTCATGTAAATGGAATCATATAATACATGGTCCTCTGTGACTGGCTGCTTTCACTTGGCATAATGTATTAAAATTCTAACATGTATCAGAACTTCATTCCTTTTTATTGCCAAATAATATTCCATTGTACAAATATACCAGATTTTTTTAATCCATTCTTCAATTACTGAACATTTGTATTGTTTCCATTTTGGGCTACTATGAATAATGCTGCTTTGAACATTTGTATACAAGCTTTCGTCTGAACACCTCTTTTCATTTTTCTTGAATAGTCCCTAGGAGTAGAATTGCCGGGCCACGTCATAGCTTGGTGCGTAACTTTCTGACGGGCTGCCAAGCTGTTTTCCAAAGTAGCTGCACCATTTTACATTTCTACCAGCAATATATTAGGGTTCCATTCTAGCCACATCCTTGCCGACACGTGTTGCTTTTCATTTTCTTAATCTGACTACTTTAAAACATCTTCTCTTTATCTTAAGTGTTTCAGAAAAAATTCTCTACGATGTCACTAGGAATGGATTTATTTTTATTTATCCTTCATTTGATTCTTTCACTTTCCTGAATCTGAGAATTGGTGGTTTCATTAATTCCGGAAAATTCTCAGCCATGGTCTATTTTAATACTGCTTCTCCCTATGTTCTACAAGTCCACTTCGGCATGTGTGAGAACTTATAGCTGTAATCTTCCTGGTCTCTCAAATCATCTTTCATATATCATTTCTCTTTCTCTCTCTCTCTCTCTCTCTGCTGTACTCTGGATAACTTTCTCAGATCTGTATTCTGGCTCGCTGATTTTCTCTGCATCTGAATCCATTGAGTTTTTAGTTTCAGATATATTTTCACTTTATGAAGTCTTAATTTGTTCTTCAAGTATTTTTGATCATCTTTATGGTCACTTGGTTCTTACTCAAATTTGTAATCCCCTCTTTTATTTCTCATAGTTACTTTATAATATACACTGATCATTCCAGTATCTAAAGTCTTCATGGGTTACATTTTTCTGTTGTTTTTTCTAGCTTTCACTCATGGTGGTTTGTTTTCTTGTGAAATAATGTTCTTCAGAATTTTATCTGAGGAAATTTTCTGAAGCCTTGGTTGAAGGTATAATCTTCCAACCATATTTGCTTCTGCCAGATGACTAGAAGAGTGATGAAGTCTACCCACTTGAGGATTTTTTTAAATAAAATCCCATGTTGAAGTTTTAAAAATTATATGTAAAAAATTTTATAAACTTTTCTATTAAGAAATAAAACACACTTACAGTAAAGGGCACAAAACAAAAATGTATATCACAAAGCAAACATAGTAACAGTATCCAAGTCGATAAATTCAGCATTCCTCATATTCCTAAGACAGCCAGGGCTTCCTCCTAATCACTAGCCTCCTTCTCTCACCAAAGGTCTGATTTTTATAGTAGTAATTTGCTTTTTAAAATAGATTTATTGTATAAGGATGCCTCCCTAAATATTATAGTTGTGCCTGCTTTTTGAACTTTATATGACTGAAATAGTGCATTAAGTATTCTTTTTTGTTTGTTTGTTTGTTTTTTTAATATATTTTAAAAGATACTTAGATTACATAAATGTTACACAAAAATTGTAGGGATTCTCATGTGCCCCACCTCCCACTCCTCCCACACCCTCCCACATAAATATCCTTCATTAGTGTGGCTCATCACCTGCAATGGATATACACCTCCTGGGGCTTTGCCACTAAGCCTGGATGAAGTATTCTTATAAATATTTGGATATTTCACTCTTCATTATGTTCATGAGATTTGTCCATGTTGTTGTATGTTGCTGCATAAGAATCTATGGCATGCAGATAGCACAGTTTATTGATTGATTCTCATTTGATGGGCATTTTGGATAGTTTCCGATTTGAAGCTTTAATGCCACTATAGCAGTTGTCGTTCATGTCTTTGGTGGAAATGTGAAGACATTTCTGCGTCTGACAGCTCCGATGTCAGCAGGCTCTGAGGGCCTGTCTCTCATTTCTCATGGTTTTTGTTTATGTTGTTTTGTTTTTGTGCGCCTAGTCATTTTTTTTTATTGGGTGCCAGCTTTTGTCTTTGCATAACTGTAGAAATAATTTCAAGTCTAAGATGATGCCACTTTCTTCAGTGAAGACTTACTTTTGCTTTTGCCAGTCGCCATTAATCTCAAAGCGCAGCCCTGATGGAGCTCAGCCCAGAGCAAGGGGAGGCACTCCAGGACGCTGCCCTTTCCAGCTGTGGACTCCAAGCTCCTTCTCCTGTTCCCGCGAGTCTTCCAAAGTGCTGTTCAACTTCTCAGTATCTCCTTAAATTCCTCCTTAAAATTGCCAAATACCCAGTAAACCCATCTCCCTGGACCTCTATGCTCCCTTTAATCCTGGCCTAGTAATTCTTCACTATCTTTTTCTCTGTTTCCCTTAAGCAGATTTTTAAAATACTTTGTCCAGCTTTTTTTCTTTTTCTCTTTTCTCCTCCCCACCCCCACCCCCAGAAAGAGGGTTTGTCCAAAATACCTAGTCTACCATTTCTCGAAGCAGAATCTGGCTTGAGATTTTTCAGAAGATTCGGGTGTTATGAGTTTGGGTCACTAGCCCACATTAAGAACTGCACGGTGGTTACAAATCATCTGGAGAGGGCTTTTCCCTTGTCCTAGTCCCCAGGATGAAACTGTAAGGCCTTTGGCTGTTCTCTTCCATGGGGTGCTCATTCTGGTTGATTCTCAGACTGGAAATTTTAATTCCAACTTTGTCATGGAGTCTCCTTTTAGGTTCTCTATCTTGAGCTTATCTGGGCAGAGCCTCTGCCCTCCTGAACCCTGTGTGTCCATCAAAGGAGGGAGTTCAGAGTCATCTGGGTTCTTCAGAGGATGCTAGGGCAAAAGCCAGCTGATGTGGTCACCTCCTCTAGGAATTCCTGTTCTCAACTCTGTTTTAAGCCTTTGCTATTTTCATGTTTTCTTGCTAATTAAATAATGCCTCTAAAATGTCTTTTTAAAATGCATTTGGGGTTGTTTTCAGTGGTAAAATCTTGCAGGATATCTAGGCTACCACACGCCAGAAGTGGAAGATACACATCTACTTTTCGTCTTTCAAACATTTGTGATATTTCTCATTGTCTAACTCTTCTTGTTTCCTTTGTTCTTGAAGTCTTATATCTTTTTTATTCCTTTGCTGTTATTGTAGAAAGGTTTTCAGCAGCAGTGTAGATGGATACGTGTGTAGATTAACACATTTAGCCAAGTTACTTTTCAAAACAATGTAGCAATTTCCTTTCCACAAAATGATGTGTGATTGTCCTCCTTTGAGTGTCTGTAAGATCAATGAGCAGATTCAGTGATGTTAGCCTGATCTGTCCACTAGTTATAATATCCTCCATCATCCTTTCACCTCCTCGTGTTATCATCCGCCGAGGCCTGTGGTCTGGATTCATTATTTGGCCTAGGATTACAAAATGCTCTTTTTTTTTTATTATTTTTATTATGGGTAAAAATCAAAATTCTCACAATACATACAAACATTTGCAAAATGATATATAAATATATATGCATATATGTGTATTTGCTTACAAAAATGTTATTTATATACATATATACATATATTTTAAGAGGTGCTTAGATTACCCAAAATATTACATAGAACCCACTGGGATTCCCATGTTGTCCACCTCCCACACCTCCCACCACATCCCACACAAACATCTCCCACAGTGTGGCCCACCAACCTCAATGAACTTACACATCCTGGAGCCTTGCCACCAACCGTAGACCACAGTTCACACTGTAGACCACACTCTCTCCCACTCAGTTCTGAGTGGTGTGTGCTGATTTAAAATGGCCTACATCCATTGCCACAACAGTACTCAGGACAACCTCCAACTCCCAAAGAAGCCCCTGTATTTCAACTGCTCGTCCCCTCCCTACTCTCCGTTCTGCATTTATCAGCCAGAATGTGCCACAAAGAGCTTTCCCTCGCTGATTCTGTGGTTGCCCTCTAATACACTCAGACAGTCAGGCAGGATACTTCTCAGCTTCAGGGTAATGATGTGGTACCTGAGCAACTCCCAACGGTGACCAGTAAGGGTTATTTGGTAATATAAACTCATGGATTTTTAATATATTTGTTGTGTTTCAATACTTTACAGTCCTTATTATTCTGATGTTCAATTTCTCCAATTTTAAGTCAGTAGGAGTCTTTTCAATTTCACTGTGTCCTTTTGGCATGAACTCCTTAACCTTTGATGCTCCCCTTGGTTTTTGTTACAATAAAATGTCCAAAATGTCTTGCCTAGCTCTAGAAATGATCATTTCTGAGAAATGCCCCCGTTCATTTTAGTGAGAAATGTTGTTTAAAGCACAGTCTGGACCCTACGGATGCTCAGTGCTTCTCTATTACCATTATTTATGGAAATTTTCAGAGCTGGAAAATATGTATTTTTAAAAAGGGAATATGTCCTAAGTTCATACTAATAATTTTTCCTTGTCACTTTTTTCTCTTACACTGAAATCCCTAGTTCCTACCCATACGAAGATCATACTTATCTGCTCTCTCCCGTCCTCTGCACACGTTTTAACCTCGCTGTTTGGTTTCAGCTTCCACGTCCTCAAGGACGAGATGTTCACCAGGCACACACTCTTCCGCCAGTTCGCGGTGCTTGCCGAGACGTCCTTCAATTACTCCGTAAGTGCACGCAGTGCTGAGGCGCTCCTCGTGGCTCTGACTTACCTGTCCACGTCTTTCTGCTATTTTTAACATTCATCGAGCCTCTGTCATTGCAGGCTCTGGAGATAGTACCCAGCACTCACTCTGCTAGATGCTAAGGGCGTGGGACAGGGTCCCTGAACCCAAAGGGCTCTGTCTGCTGAGAGATAAAGACGTGTCAACAAATAATTATAATGCATTGCGGTGCGCCATGAAAGAGGCAAGTGAAAATTTCAGCGGAGGGGTGACTGCCTCTGGCTGAAAATTATCAGTCTGTCTGCCTATTTGTGGACACGAGTGGAAAGCTGGGAACAACCAAAACTCAAGAGCCAAGTACCCAAAGGGGAAAAGGAGGTCAAAGAATCTGTCCCTAGGACCAGGCCTTCAAAAACAGAAAGCTCGAGGTCACCTCCACACAAAGCCCAATTCCATAAGTGACTATTTTGCTCCATGGGTTTTAAAATATTTTTTATTCTAGTAACTTATATACAATCTAAAAATTCCCCCTTCTAGCCACATTCAGATATATAATTCAGTGTTGTTAATTACATTCACAATTTTGTCCTACCATCACCACCATCCATCTCCAAAACGTTTCCATCATCCCAAACAGGCACTCTGTACCAATGAAGCATGCACACCTATTCCCATGTCTTCCCTTGGTAAACTTTATTCAGATGCTGGCTCTGGAGTTTGCTTATTCTACTTTTTTCCTATCAGGGAGATCATACAATAGCTGTCCTTTTGTGCCTGGCTTATTTCACTCAACATGAGGTCTTCAAGGTTCATCCATGTTGTCACATGTAACAAAACTTCATTCCTTTTTATGGCTGAGAAATATTCTGTTGTGTATATACCACACTTTGTTTATCCATTCATCAGTTGATGGACACTTGGGTTGCTTCCATTTTTTGGCTTTTGTAAATACTGCTGCTATGAACATCAGCATTCTAATATCTGTTTGAGGCCCTGCTTTCAGTTTTTTGAGTAGATACCTAGGAGTGGGATTGCCAGGTCGTGTGATAATTCTCTATTTATCTTCCTGAGGAACTGCCTATTGTTTAACCTGTTTGACTTATTATTTTCATTTGGAGGTTCTAATTATAAAGTTAAATGATGCATATAATAGAAATATGTGCAATAAATTTCATTTAATAAGTAAATCAACATGCTGCAAACTCTGTTGAGTATCTCATTATAAGTGCTCTTGGGACAAGTCGGGTTTGTGGAAAAGACTACGAGAAATAGAAAATGTGGCTCTTGTTTCAAGAAGCTTATAGCCTAAAAATTCTTTTCTTTTTTTTTTTTTAACTTTTGTCAACATTTCATTTTAAGACAATTAAAATTTGATCAACTGACTGTAGGAGATCAAAGAACTGAAGGACATTGGCAAGATAACATTAAAACAATTCAGTTTTAAACTAAATTTATATAGCAATCTGAAGCTTGCTGAAGAGTTTCGTACTTGATGCTCCTGAAATGTTCTAAAACTGTTCAACATGGATAAGAATATGTATAGTCTGTTTCTTCCCCTCTTGGTTTTTCCTCATCTCACATGAGGGTTACAGTTTAAGTCAAAGTAATCCTCATTTGAGATATTTAGTCAACTGGACAAATAAAACTTTGGAAGGCAAGTGAGAATGCTGTGCCACTCAAAATCAGGCTTTTTCTAAATGATTATCATCTGGTAGAAGTTTCCGGTCCAAACTGGAATTGCCCTGGCTTTATGAAGTACACTTTTAAAGCCTCAAAATCATGCCAGTCCATTCTTTTCTTGAGGAAAATCCTCGCCCCGCTCTCAGATGCAGCCTCCCTTCACCATCTAGGCCAGAACGCATCCGCGGCCAAGACTTGCCTGGGTTTCGAAACACAGAAATCCTTCCTAGATATCCACACAGAATACTGGCCCTCGAGATGCTCGTAAGAGTCAAGAGCAAATATTTAAGAGAAACAGCGAGAGGACCCAGGGAGGGAAAGCGTGATGAGGGGGTAAGTGTTGGGCACCCCAGCATTGTCCCCAGCTTCTCCACCTCTTAACCATCCACTCCACAAACGTCGGCTGAGTACAAGTATCTGCCACGCACCATGCTGCGGGCTGGGAACAGATAGTGAACAAGCAAATATGACCTCTTCCTTTATAGACTGTAAATTCCAGGAGGTCAGGGACTGGTTGTCTCGTAAGCAGGTTTATTGTCCTATTTTCTTACTATTGATGTATATTTTATGTGCAGTGAAAGGCACAAATCTTAAGTGTACAGAATTTCCATCATCCCTGAAAGTTCTCTTGTGTTGTTTTCAAGACAATAGCTTACCCCCAACCTTTGCCCCAAACATTGTTTTATTTCTATGACTACTGGTTAGTCCTGACTGTTCTCGAAATCTCTGAGAGTCGTACAGTGTGTGCTCTTTTCCATATTTGTGTCTGGCTTATTAGTCCAGCTGATGCTGTTAAGAGTCATGCATGTTATTGTGTGCTCAGCAGTCGGCGCTTTTTATTGCTGAGTAGTGTTCTACTGTATGGACAAACCACAGTCTGTTTATCCATTCTCTTTTTGATGGACACTTGGGCCGTTTTCCAGTTAGGGGCTGTGACGTGTCAGCTTGGCCAGGTGATGGTGCCCAGTTGTTTGGTCGAGCAAGCACTGGTCTGATTGTTGCTGTGAGGGCCGGAAGCTGCAGTGGTGCCGTCACTTGCACACTTCCGCGGCCTCAGAACCAGAAGCTTTTAACCGAATAAATTTCCATTATAAAAGTCAACACATTTCTGGCACATTGCTCCCAGCAGCCTTTAGCAAACTAAAACAGCGTCTTCGGCTGGTTACATCTACAATTAACTGGGGAGATTGCCTTCGGCAGTGAGAGAGTCTCATCCAATCAGTTGAAGGCCTGAAAAGGAGAAGTGATGATTTCAGCAGTTGGAAGAGAGATTTCCCATCTCTACTTCGGCCAGCCAGCTTCTCCTGGAGAATTCATCAAAAACCTTTATTGGAGTTCCCAGCTTGCAGTCTGTACTATGAAATTTGGACTTCTGCATCCCCACAGTTGTGTGAGACAGGTTTATAAAATCTCATAATAATAACAGATATCTCCTGTTGACTCTGTTTCCCTAGAGAACCCTGACTAACACAAGGCTATTATGAAAAAGGCTGTTACAAACATTCCCATACAAGTCTTTGTGAATATATGTTTTCATTTCACTAAGGTAAGAATAGAATGGCTGGGGCACAGGGTAGCTGTGTATTTAACTTTGTAAGAAACTGTCAGTATCGCAAAATAATTGTATCATTTTACCCTCCCATTAGCTATGTCTGAGAGTTCCGGTTGCTCCACACCAAATTGACACTGTCAGTTTCTAAAATTCTAGCCATTCTAGTGGTATTTCCTTGTAGTTTTAATTTGCATTTCCCTGATAACTGACGGGTATCTTTTCATATACTTATTGGCCATACTGAGATCTTTTTTTAAGAGTCTGTTCAAGACTTTTGCCCATTTTTAATTATTATTGAGTTGAAGCATTTTGTTATGTATTCTTTATACAACACTTTTTCCAGATATATATGTATATATTGCAATTTTTTCCAGTCTGCAGTTTTTCTTTCCATTTCTTGATCCATATCCTTTGAAGATCAGAAGTTTTTAATTTTAATGAAGACCACCTTAGCACTTTTCTCTGTTGTAAATTATATTTTCCAAGGATGGCTATGACTGCATTTCTCATTTCATATATTCTTATTTAAAAAACAAATCAATTTTATTGATATATTAATAAAGTATAAAATTTATCTAAAGTGTACAATCAATGGTATTTGGCATAATCATATCATTGTGCATTCATCACTTCAATCATTATTAAGCATTTTAATTATCAGTAATAATAATAAACAAAAAACAGACAAACAAACAAGAAAATTCTTCATCTCTCAATCTCTCTGTTTCCCCTGCTGTACATAGCTGCTATTTCTAGCTATTCTTGCAGAATTATTTATTTGTTTATTAGGCCATTTTATTGAGATATATTCACATACCATAAGATCTATCCAAAGTGTATAATCAATTACCTTTTTTTTTTTTAGCTGTTAAAAAGTCATTTATTATAAAATTACAAAATAAATAGAAAAATAGATTGAAAGAAATTACAAATTTTAAACCAGAATGTAAGGCCAGTTTAGATTTAATATAATCAATTATAAAAATAGCATAGCCTTTTATATACACAAACCTTTGTAAACAAACCTTTATAAGTATAAGTAATAATTCAATCATAATAGAAATTAATTGTAATATAAATCTAATTTTATATTATAGCTCTAAATGTTGGACATAATAATCTCTAAGAATGAAATAAATTATTGGTTTAGTTATTTAATTTCCATTAGGACATAATTCTTTCTAGATAATCAAATTACTTTTGGGAATTCTTCACGTCTTATTGGAATGAATTACAGCAGATAACAATTTACCAACTCATAATTTGATAAGGCAGAAAACTCAAAATCTTGTTCAACAGTAGTCATGCTAAATCATTATTGGTCCAGATAGATTATTTTAATTGAAGAGTATGAATAAGAAAGGGTTAAAGAAAAATGAAGTATCCAAAAATATATCTCTTCTCCAGCCCTCCTCAATTAAAAGCAAGTGTTTATTTTGTATGAAAAAAATTATAGAATACTGAGCACAGGAGCAATTTGCCAGTTGCACTGAGTAATTATTGCTCATATACTATAATGTCATTATTTTACATTTATCTGGTCTACTCCAGCTCTTTTTTGGTTACTCTTTGCATGGAATGCCTTTTTCCAACCTTTCACTTTTAACCTAGTTGAGTCCTTATGTCTGAGGTTGGTCTCTTGTAGGCTCATATTTTTTATCCATTCTGTCAGTCTATGTCTTTTGATTGGGTAGTTTAATCCGTTAATATTCAATGTTATTACTGTAAAGACATTACTTACTTCATCCATTTTGGCCTTCAGCTCTCTGTTATATCGTTCTATCATCTGTCTGCTTTTATCATCCTTTAGTTTACCCTTCCTAATAATCTAAACTCTTCTCCAAATCTCTTGCCCTCCTTGTTTCCTTTCAGGCTGTAGCACCCTTTTTAGTATCTCTTGCAAATCTGGACTTTTGGTAACATATTCTATCAGTTTTTCTTCGTCTGTGAAGACTTTAAATTCACCCTCATTTTTGAAGGACAGCTTTGCCAGATACAGAATTCTTGGCTAGCAGTTTTTCTCTTTCAGTACCTTAAATACATCATACCACTTTCTTCTCTCCTCCATGGTTTCTGATGAGAGGCCAGCACTTAATCTTATCAAATTTCCCTTGTATGTGATACTTTGCTTTTCTCTTGCTGCTTTCAAAATCCTTTCTTTATCTCTGATATTTGTCATTCTGAATAGTAGTTGTCTCAGGGTAGGTCTATTCAGATTTATTCTGTTTGGGGTATGTTGTCCTTCTTGGATATTAATATTTATATTCTTCATAAGGGTTGGGAAGTTTTGGGTCATTATTTCTTCAAATATTCTTTCTGCCCCTTTTCCATTCTCTTCTCCTTCTGGGATACCAACAATGCAAATGTTTGTGCATTCACGTTTCCATTCAATTCTCTGAGATTCAATTCCATTTTTTCCATTCTCTTCTCTGTTCTCCTGTCTTCTCCAGTTCAGATGTTCTGTCTTTGAAATCTCTAATTCTGTCTTCAAGCAATTCAAACCTGCTCTTATGTGCCTCTTATGTATTTTTTAAATTTTTTTTTTTTTTTTTTTAACCTGGAGGTCCCAGGGATCAGAACCTAGGTCCCTCCATATGGGAGACGGACGCCCAACCATTTGAGCCACATGCCCCCTCTAATGTATTTTTAATCTCATCCATTGCATCTTTCATTCCTATAAGGTCTGTTACTTTTCTTTACAGGCTTTCAAATTGTTCTTTATGCTCTCCCAGTGTCTTCTTAATTTCCTTTATTTCTTTAGTCATATTTTCTTTAAATTCTTTGAAATGGTTTAGGAAAGTTGTGTGATTATCACTGATAAATTATCTTAAACCTTGTATCTCTTCAGGGTATTTGGTTTGTTCTTTTGGCTGGGCCATCTCTTTCTATTTCCTAATATGGCTTGTAATTTTTTGCTGCTGTCTAGGCATCTGAATATGTTCGTGAATTTATTCTGATGGCTAATTTCTCTCTCTTGCCTATTCTTTTTTCCTACAATTCTTCTTTGATACTTGGTTCAACTTATTCTCAGTCTTTGAAATTGCCCAGCTTAAGTTTTCAGGGGTTGGATACACAGAGCTAAAGTTTTTGTCCATGCAATTTCCAAACAGGCCATAAGATGGCACTCATCAACACGCCTTCCCATGGAGGTGTTTCAGTCTCAGCTTTCCTGTGTTCCTGTGTTGCTGTGCTGAATCTCCAGATAGGAGATTCAAAGCAGATTCTGCTGGCTGAATTCACTGAAGAAAAGCACCCCAACCTCCCCTCCCTTTTCCCTTGAAACAGCTGACAGAGGGGAAGATGTCTGCTCCTCTCTCAGTTGGCAGCATTGAGCCAGGTGTTTTACCCCAGCTTAATATCTTGTGGTTGGGGGGAGGAAAGCCCTTCCCAGCCACCAAGGGGGTTTGGTAACTCATGTTTGTTCTTTTGGTTTCTTGGTCTCTCTGTCCCTTACCCTCCTGGGAGTTGTGTAGAACTGTCCTGGTCTGCTGATCCCCAAAGCAGATCCCTCAGACAGCTTTTGGCTTGTTCTCTGTTGTTTTTGTGAGAATATTCAGCTCTGCCTGTTAGTCCATCGCCATCTTCCCACAATCCTCCCTCATTTCATATATTCTTATTATGTGATTTTGATTTTCCTTTTCCCATTGAATTTCACTAGTTCTTTTTTCCTAAGGAATTTTTTTCTAAAGCAATTATATGTGCATCTATTTCTAAACATTCAATTCTGTTCCATTGGTCTACTCACCTATCCTTTTGTCAATAATACACTGTCTTAATATAGCTTTAAAGTAAGTCTTGAAGTCAGGCAGCACAAGTCTTTCAATTTTGTTTCTCTTCTTCTGGACTGTAGTACTGCCTATTCTGTATCTTTTGTATTTCTGTAAAATTTTGAGAACCAGCAAATCAATTTCTGCAAAAAAATCTGCTGGGATTTTAATTAGTTAGTGATTTACTTTCAGAATCCAAAGATTCAAAGAGATACCAGATAGCTAATCTAAATAAATCAATGATAAAATTATTTGTTTTTAAGTTTTCAAGGTTGGCTATGTCTTGTGATAAGCTAGCAGAAATAAATGTCAAGTAAAAGCTCACAGTTGTAATTTTTGCTTTATATTACAAATATATTATGATGCTTTCTCATTCACCTCAAGGAGACTCTTCACTGTCCTAGCTTATTATGGATTATACCTTTTATTCAAGACCTGTAAGATCCTTTCTAGGCTTGGCTTCTAAATAGTCTATTAATTTTGTTACACCAACATCTTTTTGTCTATATTTTACTGTTGTCTTTGCTCAATATTTGGTATTGCTATGCCATTTGCTTTGGTTATGAACTTTTAAGTCATAACTAACATGACTAGGTTTTATTTTTTAATCCAACTGGATATTTATTTACTTTTAACAGGAAATTTGAAACTATATACATTTATCAGCCTAAGTGATACATGTGCGTCTTTTTTTTTCATCTTATTTTATGATTGCTTGCTCTTTTATTTGTTTCCTATTTCATATAATATAGATCACATTTTGTTTGTTGTTATTTCCTGTATTGTCATGATAAACTTTAAGGTAAAAGCAAATACCCACTACATTTTTGTAGTTATCAAATCTGAGACTCAAAACCATTTTTGATTCATAACCCACCCCATGTAGGACAAAGAATAATGTGTGCTCATGTTTCACCCTGCTTCTTCTCAGCCTGAACTTCATCATTAATTCCCTTCCTACTTTCTAGTCTTTGTTAATTTATTGTGTTTAGAGAACCATGTCATTATTATGCTGCTCTTTTCTATCACATAAAAATATTTTTAATTAATTAATTTTATTTTTGCTTTCAACTTTGTAACCATAGAAATAGCAATTATTGTACTTACCCTCACATGTTTATTTTTAACCTCTCTGCCTATTATTAAAATAAAAGTCTATTTATTTTAGATAATTTACACTATTTTTAGACTATTTGGACTGCTATTAAAATAATAGACTTTAAAAAGTCATGACTTGACTCATTATTATTTCTTCACTTTGCTAAGCCTGGACCTGACTGAGACAAATTTAATGTTTGTTCGTTGGTAATTAACTTGTTCATTTGTTTATTGTTCCTGTTTGGATACTTATATGTTATTTTCTTTAACCTTGACATTTAAAGATGATGCCAGGATACAAGTAAATAAGCATTATTTTATTAATTTCCCTGAAATAAAATGAACCTCTCTGATGTACAGATTTAAGTCTTCTTTTAGGTTAGATGTTCATTTTCTGTCCTCCATTGTTATCATATTCTCTTGCATCTCATGTTACTCTCTTTATTCTTTTCTTTGGCACTTTTAGGAAATCTTTCCAGTTTGTACCCTCCATCAAAATTTCTCAAAGTGGTTGGCTGTGCTGAGAATTGCTTTTCCTTAACCTCCCAGGTGGCAGGGGTCTGGGGCATTATAGGGGTAGCCTGAACTCCTTATCTGACAGGCTTAGCCCATGAACAACCTTGTCCATTCATCAAAATGCACCCTACAAATAATATACTATGGAGACCAAGGGTTAGGAAAGACTGATATGCATCATTCTATTTTCTACAATGTCAGTTCTAATTTTTACTACCTCAAATGTGTATTTTAATTATATTATTGCATAATCAGCAAAATTTTCATACTTTATATGGACCTTTTCTTACTGCAGCCATTTTCTCAGCCTGTTCTCTTTTCATGGCTCCCTGTTCTACTTTCTCAGATGCCAAGACTATTGCATATTACCCAGAACTAAAGAAATGCTCTCTGAAGATTTTTTCTTTTTCCTGTAATAAATTATTTTCCTTAGTGCATTTCCTCAATCATCCCTTCTCATGTTCTGCAGAACATGCTCAAGAGGCAAAGGGCTCTTGGATTTAGAGACCTTGTCTTTGAGTCAGAAGTGCCTGCCATGTCTTTGTTCACCTACAGATCACACATGTTCAGCTCGCTCCCATTTACCTGGGTACTAGCAGACTCCCCTCTCAGATCTACATGTCTAGGGCTATCTAATATCATACAGGCACTCTCTCAGCAATCAGAACCATCCATCTAACACAGTTCTGCACTATCAAGATGTGGCCTTTTCTGCTCTGACTGCTGGACATGCAACTCTGTAGGTGAATTCATTGGAGTGTGAGGTTACTCCCGCTCCCAGTGGACCATGTGAACATTTTGCTTCTTGTGCTCTTCATGGCTCTGCTCCAGTCCTGGGGAGCCTGTGATGTACCTCTTCTGGCCACCTCTGCCCTTACTTGTGGAGTTTACTGAAAGTTATTGTCCAAATAGATATGGAAAGAGTACAGTGTTGCAGGGGCAGGACCTTGGGTGTAACAGTTGCATAGTTGAGAGCTACCTGTGGGTTTTCTGGTCACTGCAATTCCTCAGTCCCCAAGCTAAAGGTAATCAGTGTTACTGAGTCAAAGCCCCTGCTGGTTCTGGAGCCATTCCAGGCTAAAGATGGAAGCCACATGTGATTTGTTTCAGTTAAACAGCATGGGTAGCTATAGCTTTTTCTTCCCTCTGCACTCTCTCCACCCTCCTACCCACCCTGAGCTTTAGCATCAAGCCTGTCATGGTTCCCATATCTGTAAAATGGAATTAATAAAAAATACTTAGTTCATAGAGTTATCATGAGTATTGAAAGTAAAAGAATTAAGGCCCACACATAATAAATGTTATTAGCTGGTATTATCATAATTTTTGGTTTTCTACTGTTGTTGCAAATTTTGTGTCTTGTAATGTATCTTCATGAATAATGAGAAATTGAGAAAGGTGTATCAGGGAGTGTTTGGATGCCACCGTATTAGCCAGGAATCTAGATACTGGAATTTGAAGATTAAAGTATGTCAGGGAGGGATGCCAGTTATTTGAAAATTTCTTCTTACCTGTGGCCATAATTTTTACTGTTTATGGATTTTATATGCCTCCCTACTATTATGTTCTTGCAGGACTTTTTACTTTAAATACAAAGAAAAAGCCTCACACTAAAGACAGAAACTATAAAGGAAAGGATTTCTTAGATTTAATTCCATATTATTATAGATTTATTTGATCAATGTTTTTTAGATTGACTTCTATATTATATCAGTTTTCTGTGGGTACTGTAACAAATTACCACAAAATTGGCAGCTGAAACCAGCTGGAGTCTAGGAGCCCACAGTCAGCTTCTCTGGGCCAAAAGCAAGGTATCTGCAGGAGCCCTTCTGGGGACTCTAAAAGAGAAGCGGCTTCTTGCCTCTTGCAGCTTCTGGTGGCTGCTGATGCTCCTTGACTTGTGGCCACTTCGCTCCATCTCTGCTTCTAGGCACATGGCCTCTTCCTCTTCAACATCCGTCACATCTCCCTCTTCCTCTCTCTTATAAGGAGATTGGATTTAGGGCCCATGGACCTGTTTTCTGTGATGAGGCTCTGGGCATCCCAGTCAGGGAACAAACAGTGTGTAGAAGGTACAGTGGGTCTTCCTGCCTTTTTTTATTTCATAAGGCAAAGCTAGTGTGTGTTGTAGAGCAATGGTTATCAAACTTGAGTAATGAAACAATGCATTTTAAAAGGGAAAAAATATACTCATGGATCCCCACTGTTGACTCAAATTATTTTTAGACTAATGTGTCTTTAAAATATGTAAACATCAATCTAGGTATGAATTCCTTAATGCCTGGTGCTCATACAACTATAAAAACTAAAACCTATTTAAAAATTAACTACAAAATCGGTACATTTCAAGTCACTATCAGTAATTTAGTGGGACAGGTGGTGGTCTTAAGAAATGGCTCCTCTTTGCAGGAAAGCAACACTGCAAGACGCAGCCCAGGCTCCGAGCTGGGCCTCTGTCCTGGAGCCGCCTGGGATCATACTGGCTTCTTTTACCATTTTGACCAGAAGCTTGAAGGTGGTGAGGAGGGGGCTATAAGCATATCTAGAAGAAGAATTTACTGGACAGGGAAAGCCCATGGCAAAGGCTCCAGACTGGAAGTGTGCCTGGCATGTGCACGTAACAGCAGGGCATTTCATTCAGTGCGGCTGGAGCAGAGAGAACAGTAACCAATGTGGCAGAGTGGTCGGCGGACTTTGGTTTTCTTACTCTGAGTAAAATGGGGGAGACTTTGCAGAGTTTTGAGCAGAAGAGTGACACGATCTCATTTAAAACCATAAAGGAAGAAGTATGGGCAGGGGATGGGGCCAAGGTCAGGCAACTCCTAGAGTGCTGCAGGGGAGAGAGGGTGATGGCTTGGACCACCTTGAGAGAGGAGATGGGCAAAGTGGGGCAGATGCTTTCCTGAAGCACCATGCAGCACCTAGAAGCGACAGATTTTAGATACACGTAGCAAGATGGATGGATTTTTAAAAGATAATACATAGTAAAAGTAGGGAACGCACAAGATACACTGTTTCGGCTCTGAAGCTAAGATCTGCTTACCATTGACCCAAGATTGTAGGAGTCACTAAAAGAGAAAAAGTGATGCCAATTAAACAATGACAGACAGTTTTAGGGATGTTAAAATATCAGGGGAGTGAACGCGGCTTAAGTGATTGAGTTCCTGCTTCCCACATGGGAGATCCCAGGTTCTGTCCCCAGTGCCTCCTAAAAACAAAAACAAACAACAAGCAAACAAACGAAAACACCAACTCAGGGGAGCCGATATGGCTCGGTGGTTGAGCGCCAGCTTCCCACATACGAGGTCCCAGTTTCAATCCTTGGCCCTGGTACTTCAAAAAAAAAAAAAAAAAAATCAGAAAGCAATGCCTTAGAATCAAAGAAATAGAATATTACACCTTATGCTTGGCATAAATTAAAATGCATGCCCCAAAATACACATTTTTCTAAGAACAAGTTCAAATAGAAAATAACATATAAAATATTTGAATTGCTTCTTTTGCGGTAGGAGGTGGAAAAGGGAGCAGGCTAAGGGACAGAACATGCATGCATACGTATGTATGTATGTGCTCAGATATATACATTCCTGCAGACCAACAAGAGGGAAGTCTTCAAGGGCCAGAAATTAGCATAAGCTCCCAGAGTGTGTCCATGCACCTTTCAGACCTCCTTCTGAGAAACATATAGTCTATCTTCGGCCCTTTTCACCGTGTGGTTTTGGTGGCATCTGGGCCTGCGTGCTGCCTTAGATCTCCTGTATGTGTTTTCCCACCTTTCAGCTCCTAGAAACCAGGGCCCCACTGCTATGGCTCCCAGCAGCCCGGGGGTGCTGGACAACCCCGTGGCCCATGGCCAGTTACAAGTATAATTCCAAAATGTAGCAGGAGTGAGCAAAAGGAAGTGCGCTCAGGAGGGAAACTGAGGAAAACACATTTCTAGAAGGTTTTTTCAAAGAGGCCTGAATAAGGAAGGGAGTCTATTCCATCGGTTTAGAGGAAAGGATTCTCCCATCTATATTTGAGCAGACAAGTCATAAACATACTTTTCATATCTTGGTTAAACAATGGTGGAAAAACATTTTACATCAACATGATTTGTCTATTCACTTCCCCTTGATAACACAGTACACACCTTTTGTGTATTTCAGAAAGTAAAGCCCTTATTTGTGCAGTCTAAAGTTAACGTGGTAGATCCCAGATCTTCTGAAAGTGACAGGCATATCATGTCTCCGGTAGGTAGCTTTTTTCCCTATTTAACATTTAATCAATTGACTTTAATGAACTTTCGTAATGAATATTCTGTTATACCTTCAGGCAGACAAATACGCAGACATAGTCAGTGACCAGCTATCCATTGGACCATCATCAAAAGGTAAGAATCTTTATTGTTGGAAAAGAGGTGCACACACAGAACAGGGCGCTGGTCTCCATTAGCTTTGCCTTTCTTTGTTACCTTGATATATTTGGTGTTCTGGGTGAACATGTGACTTTTTCAGCCAATTTATAAAACTAATGCCTAGCTAGGCTGGATAAGAGAGTGCTAATATGTATTTCTGAATCTCAGTCTGCTAAATGAAAACAGATTTAGTCATACTTCACAACTAGACATTGTTCTAGTTGGAATCCTGTTTTTTTTTTGTTTGTTTGTTTGTTTTTTATTAAACTGCCAACAAACCTGGAGCTTCTGTCAAATACCTATTTTTCAATGTAATGATTAGAAGAGAAGCCTGGCTAATTTCATCACACTTTATCTCCCATCAGCCCTTTCAGGGCTTCAGTTGAACTCTTTTGAGGAAGTAACTTTTGTCCATAAGTTTCTATAAGTCTTTGCAACAACCACAATTCCTTTTCTGTAAACTTGGAAACCAAACTAAAAAGACTACTTTCCACCTCTTTCCTTAATTGTCTATAAGTAAGCACCCAGCTGGGAGTGTTGGGGTGAAACTAAAGAAAGCCCTTATTTGTATTTTATCAGCAGAATCTAATAAGCGAATTCAGTTAACAAAATATATACCTATTCTTTTGAATTTTTCTTATTTATGACAACCAAAAGGGTTAGGTGAGCTGTTTGTTGTTGTTGTTTTAATGTGTCAGAAAGTTCAGAAGTAGACTGTTTTATAATACCTCTTCACGTAAGGAGATGTTTGAACCCTGAGCCCGTAGCTTTTACGTTCTGTACCTTTTGAGGACCAGCCTGAGTTTCAGCAGGAAGGAGCTTCTCTCTCCTCGGGCCCCATGCAGTGGAGAAGGCTTTTCTGTGCTGCTTATAGCTAAAGGTAGTGTCTGCTCTGGCTCCAAAGGAGACTTTCCCATCACAGAGCCGCCCCTCAGGCCGGCACTTAGATGCCAGGAATGCCAAGACCGCACTCCAGAGCACATACCCAGTACCCTAGAGAGAAGCCACCCTTCAACAGCATCGATATTCAAATAGCTAATTGAATCTGTTGAGTTTTGGGAAATTCAACCCATGCAGTAGTAAGTTATTTCTAAAACATCTTAATGTACTAGGAAGAAAGAGATCCTAATGATTTATCATTAAAAATGGGGGTTGATGAATTTGGAGTCTGTGGTTGGCCTGAAATTTTAATCAGAAAATTCAATTAACCATAGCATTCCATTCCCCACCCCACCCCACCCCGCCAAAATTCAACTGAGACTTTTGCACTTATAAAATTTAAAACAATGCTACTGTTGGCACTACGTCTTTCCTAAGCAACTTGTTGTCACAAGGTTTAAACCAAAAAATTCTAAAGAAAACAACAGAAAGTCATTCATGTTTAACACAGAAAGTTTAAGAGATGAATAAATCCTTTTTACTATAATGGAATAAAAAGTGAGGTACAATGCTATCTGCAAATTTCAAAGCAGTTTTACACATAGTAGTAATTATCCCAAGAGATTCCAGGTAACATTATTAATTTGTTTGCTACTCGACTGTGATAAAATTTGGGATCTGAGCTGTCCATTGTGTACGGTCTACCGCCACAGATTTTATGTACTCAAGAAGACCTTTCTCACAGTCCAGTAATTAGGTACTGTTGACATTGTAATCTTTGGAAATGTTCTTAATGAGCCCCAAAGACACGAATCCCAGAGATAAATCCTCAAAGTAACAGTGGCTCTTTAAGCGACTTGTGGGTAAGAGAAAGCTCAAACATAAATATCTGCAGCACGGCGAAAACCCAAATTTGAACCGAGATTACATTGTCTTGATAATGCTCTGAAACTCTTAGGCAGGAAACATGGAAGAGGTGGTTTTAGAGGCTTTTAAAGAATAATAGAATAATAGCAATACATGTGGCACTTGCTTAAAACATTTCTTTTCACCTGTTTAAACTTTGGACCTGAAAAGTCTTTTTTTTAACTAAGTGAATTGTCCACCAATTTATAAAATAAATATCAGTTGAAGATGGAGTTCAGATGCTCCATTAAAAAAAAAAAGCAAAAATAATTTTTAAAATTACACAATAAACTGATACTTAGAAAAAGAAATTTTAAAAAATGCTAGCTGTGTTAGCATTGTTTTATATATTGTTTCTAGACTGTCAGTTATAATTAACATAATTTGGTAAGGTTTTCAAATTCATAAGTTATATATTGGTAGCCATAAAAATATTTGAAGAAGGAATTAATCAGTAAAGGACCAGACTAACCTTGTTTACTAAATATAATCTTAATGAAAGCACTGCCGCCAACTTTTCTACTACTTCCCTAATTTTTACCAATTACCTATTACTTAAATGTTATATTCATAATTTATACATGTCATCCTTGCTTTTGAGATTTGAGGTGATTCTCAACTACCTTTTCTTAAGAATTTTCCTTGCTCTTTATATGTATATCGAAAGATATACTCTAATTGAAGCATAGAATTTAGGAAATTAGAAGAAAAATTAAAGCCTGGGAGATGAGTAGCCCTTCCAATTAAGGTGAATTCTCAATGACATAGAAAAGAATCAGGGACACCTGCTGGAGTTGAGGATTGATCGTGAAAATAGGTTCTCTAAGTGAAGCTCTGCTTATAGGTCAGATAGGAGATTGAAGAAAATGAAAATGAAAGGTCACCCATGCTTTGAAAACACAGCAGTACTCTTCAAAATAAATAGGCAGTTGAAAAAGAGTCACTATTAAAAATGTAGGGAAGCGGTCGAGGCGCAACCAGTTGGGTGCCCACCTACCACATGGGAGGTCCCGGGTTCGGAGAAGGTGAGCAAACAATGAGAAGACAGAGGAGAGAAACATCTGGGAAAATAAAGAAAAAAAATAAGTTAAAAAAAAATGTACTTTGTTAACTTGGCAGAATGCCTTGTACTGATTCTGTCTAGAGATGCTTTTAAGTATATTGAGACAATGTTCCTCTTAACAAATATCACAAGGTGCACTCCATATTACGTCCACACTTAGTATGTAGAGCTCTCTGCTCTCTGGTATGTGCTGTCAGTTCAGCTGTTTGGCCGCGGCACTAAGGTGATGGCCATGGGTTGGCGTCCAGCAACCTCTCCGGGTCCTGGAAGCATTGATGTCATCCCGGACCTGAGCTGCCTGGTTGCAAGCGGATACTGTTGGTTACTTAAGAGGCGTCATAAACAATTTTCAAAGGTTCTGCCTTTATGGTAGTAGCAAAATACTGAGAAAGGGTTTACTCTGTGCAGAGACATGCACGAATTAATTTTCTAATTCAGGAATGGCTCTGTTATAGAAATGTCAAAATGTTACAAGATACTGTGTATGGATTCATGCAAATCCATAGGCATGTCAACTCTAAGCTTGACAGCATGAGAAATTGTATCTTTGTGTATGAAAGACACCACATTGATAATATTCCTTTGAGCTAGAGCAACACCAAGTTTGGAAATTGAGGGGAAAGTTTTAAGATAAAAAAGTGCGTGTTGGTAAGTTTCTGTGAATAGAAATGTCACTGGACCCCAGCCCTCAGCCCATCTCACTCCTGGCCAGTTCACTGACCTTGAGCAACTTCTTTAAATCTGGGTTGCTCATCTTAAAAGAAACAATCACAGGCATAAAAGTAAGTTGTGGAAAGAAGTATCTTGTCAACTATTAAGTTCTACACGAATGTAAGCTAAAGGGAACAAAAAACACTATGAAATAACTTCATGATTTGTGTTTTCATTTTAGAAAGAATACATCTGAGGAGGGGTTTAATTTCTTCATAGGCATAGTTAATGGAGAAATTGTTTTATTTTTATTATAAAATATTTCAAATACCCAGAAAATGCAGAGAATTCCTGGTCAAACACCCCCAGGCTCTATTCGATTTGCCATGCTCCATTCATAAAACAAATGAAATAGTGAAGATGGAGCTGAGGCCTCCCCAATATCATTTCCTCTCTAATACCAGAGGTAACCACTGCCCTGATTTTAGTTTTTGTCAGTGTTGCATATTTTATATTACTAATACATCTCTATATATGCACATAAACTATACAACCTCATTTAGCATATCTTCAAGCAGTATAGAAATGTGCATATCCTCTATTCTTTCTCATAGATGCTACATTTTTGAAATTTATATAGCCTGATTCATTTATTTTACCTGCTGAATTCCATTCATTGTATGCTAGCGTAAATGCCTAGAAATGGAATAGCTGAGTTGAAGAGCACATATATCTTTAACTTTATTAGTTACTGTCAACTAGTTACTAAAGATTACCCTAGTTTACATTCGTGCCAGTAGCTTATGAATTTGTATTATTCCATATTTCACTAACATTTGGGCTCGCTCTGCCTTTTAACGTTTGCTGGCCTTATGGGCATGAAATTGTATCTCACTTTTTATTTGAAATCCCCTGATAACTAGTGAGGAGAATAGTTTTTCATATGTCTTTTGACCATTTTGATTTCTTCTGTGAATTGCTTGTTACTATCAATTGACCTCTTTCCTATTGGGTTCTTTGGTCTATATCTTCTTGGTTGAGAGGAGTCTTTATAAATTGTTTTAGATATATGTTTTGCAAATATCTTCTCCCAGTCTGTGGTGTGTCTTTCACCTTTCCTTTTTATGTCTCTTGTTGAACCAAAGTTTATTTTTATGTAGTTAATTTTTTTCAATCTTGTCATTTGTGAATTGTTCTCTTATTAACTTTTTTAAGAATTTTTTACTACTCTGAGTTTATAAGATAAACCTCACATTGCCTTCTAAAATATTAGCAATTTGATTTTTACACTTAGGTCTTTAAAGCTCCAGAATTTATTTTGTGTATGGTGTGAGTCTGGAGTGTAAGTTTTTGTTCCAATAGGATAGCTGATTATCGGTTCTCCAATCTGTTCAGTTTATATTTTTGTCTTTTCTTCTCTAACACCAAAGAGTTTTAATGACTTTGGTTTTAAGGTAAATCTGATATCTGGCAGAGCAAGTCCCTTCATCTCGTTCTTCAAAATTGTCTTAGCCCTTCTTGATTCTTTACTTTGTCATATGAATTTTAGATTTACCATTTCAAGTTCCATGAATAATCTGTTGGGATTTTGATGCGTACGTTGACCTGGGGAGAAATAACATTTCTATGACATTGAGTCCTCCCATCTATGAATGTGATACAATTTTCCATTTATTTGGAGCTTCTTTTATCATCTTTATTAACGTTTTATAATATCTCCATAAAATTCATGCACATCTTTTTTTAGATTTACTCTTAAGTAACTTTATAGTTTTGTTGCTATTAAGAATAGAATCTCTTTCTATAACATATTCTAAATATTTATTACTGTTGAGAATTTATTTTTGTACTTTGATCTTGTGTAAAACAAACTTGCTGAACTCTCTGAGTTCTAAAAACTTGTCTGAAGAGTCTCTCATCTTTTCTCCATAGACAATCACATGATCTATAATTGAAATGACTTGTCTCTTCCATTGTTTATACCTCTCATTTTTTTCTTTTCTTATTGCACTGGCTAAGATTTCCAATGTGATGCTGAATGCAGTCATAATGGAACCTTTGTCTTGTTTCTCTCACTAAAAGGGTAGCTTCTAAAGTGACACCATAAAGTACAGTGTTCAGTGTTAGTTTGTAATTCTCTATCAAGAAAAGTTATCTTCTATTTCCAGGTGCTAAGAGTTGTTATATGGCTTATTTTTATCTGGTGATTTTTTTATCATTAAGCTGGTAATTGTGATTTTTCTCCTTTAATCTATTAATACTGAAATTACATTAATACATTTTCTCATGTTGACTCATATTTACATTTCCTAAAATTTTTGTGTATATAGGTAATCTTAATGCCCCAGTATTTTATTTGGAATTTTTCCTTCTGAACTTGGTCTCTAATTTTTCCCCCAAACTATCCTTAAAGTTTGCATATAAAATTTATACTAGACTCATAGAAAGTATTGGGTAGATTTGCCTCTTCATTTAGGCTACTAAAGTTTCTTTGAGATAGGTATTATCTTTTTGTTGATGGTATGGTAAATTTCTCTTTCAAACTGGGTCTTGTGCCTTTTGTGAAATGGGGGAGAGACTTTTGAATACCAGGTTAATTTCATTAATAGTTATTAGTTTTCTGTTTTTTCTTGAGTCAATTTCAGCAACATGTTTTCTAGATAATTAATCCATTTTATCCAAGTTTTCAAATACATTGAGATAAACTTGTTCATTAAATTCTGAAATTTCTGTAATTAAAGCCCCTTTTCTGTCCCTAACGTTGTTTTATATATTTGCTGTTCTATTTTGTTCATAGTTCTGAAAAAGGTTTGTATAATTTTTAGTCTTTTTTAAAGGAGTAATTTTTGATTTATTGATTTTCTTTACTATTACTTTTCTGTTTCTCTGATTTGTTGATTTCCATGTTTTCTTTATCTCTTTATTTCTAATTTTGAAAATGTTTTTCTCTAGTTTACACATTTACTTTCCTTTTTCTGTATTTTCATAAGTGCATTTATAACTCTAAAAAGTGCTGCAGCCCATAAATTTTGACATTTAGTATTTTAATCATTGCTTAGCTCTAAATATCTTTTATTTTTTTAAAGGCAGTACTGGGGGATGAACCCAGGACCTTGCACATGGGAAGCAGGTGCTCAACCACTGAGCTACATCTGCTCCCCAATGAAAATTGGTTTTTTCCTTTGTATTTGTTGTTTTGTTCTTTTTAGGATGCTGGGGATCAAACCCTGGGAACTTGTAAGTAGGAAACAGGCATTCAACCACTTGAGCTGCATCAGCTCCCCTCTAAATATCTCGTTAACATCATGACTGCCTCTTTCATGCATGAGATTTTAAAATACACTTTGTTGATATTGCTTTATCTTTAATTAATGACTTCTAATTTAACTGTATTTAAGTCACACAATGACTTAAATGTATTACATTATCCTTGGAAATTTTTCAACTTCATTTGTGAAATAACATATGGCCAACTTTTGTAAGTATTCCATGTGAACTTAAAAATAAGTTATATTCTCTATTTGCTGAGTGTACAGTTTAGTATTTCTCTATTAGTTTATCTTGTCAATCTGTTCAAATATTCTCCATTTTTATAATCTGTTACATGCTTTATCTACTACTTTTCTCAAGGAGGAATATAAAAATATCTCAGTATGATGGAAGATTTCTCCTAGTAATTCTGTCCATTTTTGTTTTATATATTTCAAGTCTATATAAAGTGCATCCAAGTTCATCATTTTTTCCCTCTTCTTGGTGAATTCTTGCATGCAGTTTTCCTCTTTATCCCTGGTACTTCTTAGATGCCTTAAATTCATTGTGTCTGATAAAAACAAAATTATAATAACATTCTTTTGATTAGTATTTGCACTGTATCTCTTTGTCCAACCTTTTATTTAAAATTGTTTTATGATTCTTTTATTTGGATTTCTCTCTTAAACAACACAAAACTGGATCTGATTTTTCTTTTAAATTCTCTCTAATAACATCCACTTTTTAATAGATGAGTTTTTTATAATTATAGTTATTGATATATTTGGACTTATATCTAGCATCTTACTTTTTAACTTTCTGATTAAGGACCTTTTGCTTTACCTATTTGTCTTCTTTCAGGCCTTCTTTTGGATTGATAAAGTTTTCTATATTCCTTCACTTTTCTCTCAGCTGACTTGAAAGCCCCAAGTTGTATTTCTTATCTTTCAATGGTTATCAATAATTTTTATAATATAACTTTTACTATTTCTATAAAAGTCTAAAGTTATTCTTTCCTTCTACCAAACATGATAGGATCTTCGCATGTTTTAACTACAGTGCCAGCTCAGCATTTATTTTTACTGGAATTTTTAATTATTTTTTTACCATCACTATTTTAATTTACCTGCATAGTTACCAAATTATTAATTGTTTCTCAGGGACAATTGGTTCATTTTTCTTCTTACTGAATAATTTGTGTCCTTCAAAATTTAATTAGCTTGGGTCTATTGATAAAATCTCTTTGTTTTTTATTTTGACCTCACTTTTGATGCTAGTTTAGCAAGGTATGAAATTCTCAGAATTCATACTTACCTTTTCCTCAGCATTTTGTTATTATACTATTGCCTTTGGCCCTTTAGTTATGGTGATGAGAAGTCTGCTATTAATTTATCAATTATTTATAGGCATTTTAGCTTTTCTTTCTGGAGCTTTTAAGGTCTACTCTTTATTCTGGATGATCTGTGCTTTTACTATAATGTACTCAGTGGTGCATTTATCTTTATCAATATTCAAAATACAATTTGAATATGATGAGTGTGACAGTTTGAAATTTTTTTGTGAATCTGAAAAAGAGCAAAATTGTGTTTTTGAACTAATCCATTCCTGTGGGTGTGAGACTCTTTATTGGACTATGTCAGGAGTAAGGTATGACTCAGGCTGAGTCTCCACCCTTTTGTGGAGTCTGATATAAATGGAGACACACACACACAGAGGGAGAAAATTAGCTGCCATATTGATTCCACCATGTGAAAGGAAGGACTGCAAGAAAACAGAGAAGCCCAAGGGCTGAAAGAGATCCCAGAGTCTGGAACCGGCAGAGCACAGAGGCACAGAAAGAGGCCCCCAAGGGGCTGGGCCCACAGAGCAGCTCAAGGTTGGTTGCCCACAGCTGAGCTCCAGGAAATGGTAGGTTCTGGAGGGCAAGGCTTGGCAGAGATCAGTGGCCATCTTTGCCACATGGCGGACCCCAGAATCAACAGTAGTTGACTTTGGTGAGAAAGAATCTCTGATGGTGCCTTGATTTGGACTTTTCATGTCCTTGGAACTGTATACTTTGAACTCAAATAAAACCCCTTTATAAAAGCCAACCCATTTCTGGTACTTTGCATTTGGAAGTCCTGTGGCAAACTAAGACAATGACTTATGGCTTTCTTCAATTCTAGAAATTTCTCAGCTACTATCTTTCCTAATGTCACTTGTTCACAATCACCAACATTATTTTCTTCTGAAGCACTTCTCCTCTGTTCTCCATGCCTCTAAAGTACATATTGTAATGTTGATTTCTCTTTTGTGCATGTGGGTGGATTTCTCAATACTGTCTTGAGTTTTCTAATTCTATCTTCAACTATGCCCAACTTATCCCATTTTAGTGACTTTTTTATTTCTAAGGTTTTAACTGGTTCTTTTCCATAGCCACTTAATCTTATTTTATTCTGACCTGTTTTGTATATAATTTTTATTGGTTACCCTAAATTATCATTTTAAACACTTTAGACAGAAACTTTACAATCTTTGTCAGACTATTTCATCAATTTAAATTTATCTGGAGTGAATTCATGTTCTGATTCTGCTGTTGTTTTCCTAGCTTCGTATTCCTTTGCCTGTTTTGGAATGTTGGTTTGCAGACCTCTTCTGTCTCCCAAAGAACCTTCATTTCAGCCTCACCTTATCCACATAATCTCTTCCAAGAACGATTTATGTTGTAAACAATGGCCACAGTTACTGTTGTATTAATCATCAGCATGCTTTAAATATTCATCTTCTTTTTAAACATTTTAAAATTCTGATGCATCTGAATAAAAGTCCTTCCCCTTTGTGTTGCCTGTGACTGATAATATCACCTTTTCCAGAAAAGGATGGCAATTTAATAACTTCCATGATATCCACATTAAGTGGAGGGAGAGCCACTGTCCCCAGTGAGGTCAGTAATCTTTGCTACCAGCCTGTATCACATCTCAGGGCAGGGAGTTCTGCCATTTACCTCCCTCTTTAAGGAGATCTCTCTCTTGATTGGATAGAAAGCTACCTCTTTCAAGCTCCACAATAGCTTGTAATATTAAGGTATTAAATGTGATAAGGCTGGTGTATAAAAGTGTCAGTCACTTCCCTGGAAGTTAGTAAGTGATCAATAAATATTTGATAAAACTGAACCTGAAGTTCACTCTGTTCAACTCATAAGGTTACTTCCTCATAAAATCCTATTTGTCCTCAAATGACATAGTACTACAGTGTCAGCCTGCCTTCTACCTAGAAGCATGTCCATGTCTCCTCTTTTTTTTTTTTTAAGATTGCATCAGTCTCACTGCCACTGCTGTTCTTGAGTCACCAGACACACACACACACACACCTTTGTTTTGCACTCGCTGTCTGCTCTCTGTGTACTTCTGTGTCTGCTTGTCTTCTCTTTAGTCGGCACCAGGAACCAATCCTGGGACCTTCCAGAGTGGGAGAGAGGTGCTCAATCTCTTGCACCACCTCAGCTGCCTGGTCTACTGTGTCTCTCATTGTCTCTCTTCTGTGTCTCTTTTTGTTGCGTCATCTTGCTGCACCAGCTCTCTGCATGGGCCAGCACTATGCACAGGCCAGCACTCCTGCCTGGGCCAGCTCTCTGCATGGGCCAGCTCTCCGTGTGAGCCAGCTCTCCACTTGGACGAGCTCACTGCGTGGGCCAGCTTGCTTTTCACCAGGAGGCCCCAGAAAGCAAACCCTGGACCTCCTATATGGTAGACGGGAGCCCAATCGCTTGAGCCACATCCGCTTCGCTCATGTCTCCTCTTAACCTCTCCTTCCCTTCCTCTTCAAAAGACAGCCCTCTGGTTCACTTCATTTTTACTGCCTTCCTCCACTTCTCCATCTCCAGCTTACTGCATTTGCCTTCTGGCATCAGTCTCACTGCCACTGCTGTTCTTGGGTCACCAGAGTCCTTTACTTGCCAGCTCTCATCTCATTCAACCTTGCTCCAGCATCTTAATTCTTGAAATGCTTTCCTCTTGACTTCCAAGACCCCTTTCTCCTTCTCAGAACTTCCTTCTCTGTCTCTGCTGATTGCACAGCCCTGCCCCTGCTCCATGCAGTAACTGTGGGAGTCACTAAGGGTAGTCTTCTGTTCACCTGTTCACACTTCATGTAGTTTTACAATGCTTCCATAGATCCCTACTGCCTTCAGGACAAAATCCAGCTCTTCAGTTTCACAGAGACCATCCATAACCCCCGCTTTTCCCCCACAGGAGCTCTCTAATCTAGACACAGCACACGACTTGCAGTTCCCTGCTGTTCATGCTATCTCAGGCTCCAGTGCCTAGATGGAAGACACTGCCTGGTCTTGCTGGGCTCACACAAGGGCTGTGGTCAGCTGGCCATCAGCCCCACTCCCATGTTGACTGTCCGCTGGGTGACCAGGTAACCAGACCTGGTGCTTCCCACCTTCAAGCAGGCTAATCCAGGCTTGCTCCACTGGTGGTGGCCTCAGGGTTCTCAAGAGCAGCAAGAAGGAGCTCCAGTGACAGAGGACATTCCAGTCTCTGCGAACATCCCATTTGTTCTTGCCCCATTAGTGTTACACAAGTCATATGACCAAGCCTAGAGTCCGTGTGGGAGGGGCCACAAAGGAGGCGGCTGCCCAGGGACTTGGGTAGATCGGGGCCATGCCACATAGCCTTCTAGGTTCCAGCTTCTCTCAGTGAAGGCATTCGTGCATGCATTTCACAGACCTTACGAATACCTACCACAAGCAAAGGCTGGGGAAGGCACTGAGAGGAGAGAGAAAACCCTCGCCCTTGAGTTCAGTCACCTCAGTGCCTGGAGCTGATGTTCAGTAGACATCACCTGATTTATGGGGGGCGTAGAGGTCCCGTAAGGTACGGGGGGCCTTAATTTGCTAGGGCTGCCATAACAAAGTACTATATGGTGTAAATGGCAGGATCTTATCTATCATCTCAAGTTTTGGAGGCTAGACGTCCAAAATCCACTTGCTGGCAGGACCAGGCTTTCCTTGAAGTCTTTAGTGTTCTCGTGGTGACTTGTTGTCGACCCGCCTCTGTCCCATCTCTCCTACTCCCTGGGTCCAAAACTCCTCTGCTCGTGTGGACTGCAGTCATACTGGATTAAGACCCACCTTAACTAACGACATCCTCAGAGATCCCCTTTACAAATGGGTTCACATCCACAGGTCCAGGGCTTAGGACTCGAACGCATCATTGTGGGGGACACGATTCAATCCATGACGGCATTCTCCGTTTCTGCAGAAATTGCTGCCTTGTTGCCCAGGCTTATCTATCAACAAGAATAAGCAAAGACCAAAATATAAAAACAAAGTGTAAAATAGTGTCAGCATGTGTGTTTTTAAAAACCCATAACTGAACACTTACTATATTTCTTTCATAAGCTTTAAATTAAATTCAAGCCTGAAATGGTGTGAAAATAGCATTTCCGTTGAATAGTCAAACATTAAAGGTAGATTAGAAGAGCAATTAAAATCTTAGTCCTTGGTCCTCAAAAAGTTTACTTGTTTATAAGAATAAATAGCTGTTTCTAACTTCAAATTCATACTTTTGAAATTTACATGAAAACCCCTTTAAAAGTAAACATTAAAGCTTCCGTGTTAAGAGTATTTATTTTTCCCTAGGATTAGGACAGATCACATTGGGAGCCAGGCTTTCATGAAGAGTGGGCCGGGGGTGGGGGGGGACTTGGGCCTTCATTTTCTCACAAAAGGCACAATGTGAAGTGCATCTGTGAACATTGCATAATTTGTTATGTTCTACAAAGAGGTGGTTTTTTGTCACACACAGACCAAAGCTATTTGGTACCGATTCGCCAGTGATCTCCATTCAGTGCCAGAAAAGAAATTGGCCTCTGAAGAGTGAAAGGAGAGTAAATTTTTCTTTAAAAATTAGATACAGATTATCACTTCAAAATGCAGGAGGGACTTTTACAAGTGACAGTGCACGGATTAGCTTTCCAATGGACATCCGTCCTTTATGAGACACATGCGATCTGTGGCCAACTGTGACCAATGTGGTTTATTACTCCCCAGAAGAGTTGAACTGAGATTACCCATCTAAATTAATTGAGAAATATTGGGTGAACTTGAACTGTTTCATGGACATGAATGACTGGAGAATTTATTTGATAAGACAATTAAAGGCAGAATATTGCGACGCTCCCTTTGATGGTTCGGTACAGTCAGTTCTTTATTTCATTTGCAAGTCTTTCATATTTTTCATTACTCTTCTTCTGCTGAGTATATGAGCAGCCTGAATGGCAAAGGCAAGGAATAAATGTTTCTACACAGCATCATTACAAAAAATTAGAAACTGTACCTCTGGGATTGGTGAATATTCATGGCGGAGTTTATGTAGCAAACTCTTTAAAAAGTGACATCAGCATTCAAGTAAAGGGAGTTAACAGGAATTAGCTTATTTAAAAAATGAATAAATCCACTGTTTTTTCTTGTAATAGTCCCTAAGTTAATTTTTAAATGTTGCCTTCCGATTTCATTAATTAAGAAGAAAGCAATCCAGATGAGGACATATTCACCAAATCTCCTCTGCATTTCCTTATAAGCTGGGCAGTGTGAGCCATCACTGATGACATCTCCGTGAAACATTCTTGGGAACTTTTCAATAGTCTGGACACAAGGTGGACCAGATGACAAAATGCTTCTCTTCAAATATGTCTATTAACATTAAAGGCAAATTCTGCTTTCCACACCCCAGCCCCACGACCAATGACTAATGCTAAGGCTTACCTTAGATATATGTGGCTTCTTTAAACTCTATTTAAATATTACATCTTTTAAATTATTCCCAGAAACTCAGAGACAAAAAGTCTAGGACCAAATTACAAAATCACACTTCACGTAACTAGTGACTCTTTAAATGGAATTTTTCATTGAAACTTTGTCATTAAAGTAGAAAGGCCTTTTGGTTGTGCCCATACATGCATAATCAATTGTATATGTTGGTGGAACTGAATGACTCTTGCCCATATGCTGCACTGCAAAGCTACATGAATGAGGCATTTACCAAATCAGGCCCACCACATTAAACAGAAAAACAATCTTTATTCATGGTAACTTATCAGTTTCAATTAATCAACCTTAACAATGGAAATTCTGATGTGTTCAAGCAACTTGAAAGCAATAGGTCATCTCCAGGGCAGCCATGTTGTGTCTTTGTGCCCAAGGTTTTACACAAAGCAACGTTTCCAATAAACAGACATACGGATACATACATACGTGTGCAGATATATACATACAAATGGGCAGCTCTAGCAAGCTGTGGAGTGCCAGGAAGAATGCGTGTTGGCTGTTTATGATTTTCATCATAGCCAATGTCATTGTTTTCCTTCAAGTATTACTTTTTGAGCTCGGTGGGTTTAAACAAAAGGAAGGAAATTTCCATTGGATGGCCATCCTTTCAGTTTCTGAGCTAAGTGAACAGCATTGTGCAGCCCATTCCAATGGTTTTGAAAAGGGGGAACCATTGGTTTGATTTGGTTACACGGTCTAGCAAAGCGCTCCCTCCCACTGCCTTAGGGTCTGTGAAAGGTCTGTGACCTGTTTAGAACTGCCAAGTGAAGTGTCATGTCGCCCCTCCCAAATGGGAGTATCTGCATTCATTTGATCAGTATAAAAAATGATTGGGGATGGCGAGATCAGTGCTTTTGAATTGCAATTTATAGCAGTTTACAAAAATGCACATTGTTGGAAAAGAAAACATGGAAGTGTTTCTTTCCAAATTGCATTACCTGTGAAATGTCATTAGTCTTTTAAGGATATTTACATCCTTTTTTGATTATTATTATTTAAGGGACTTACTAGAGAAAATCAGAATCCTGTTACATTAGGGTTTTTCAACTTGTATTTTAGTTTTAATAGCCAAATTTAAGGAAGACAATGTGTCTGGGAGTTCTCAGAAGAAACAACATTTGTTACCACTCCCATGTATTAGTTCTCTAAGATAATCTTTGTTAATCAACTGCATTAGGAGACGCCTCTGTTGTTTTTCCCAAATTATAGAGGAGACTCATTTGATGGTAAATGCCTCACCCGCTGATTTCTAATAGTGAGCTTGAAATCATGGGAATGCATTATCAGGTTTCCCTTTCTCCTTCAGCATTTTACCACTGGAACTTCTTTTTAAGACGAGTATTTTCTAAACTATGATCCCTGCAGATTCCTCTACGTGAATGTGTATGCGTAGTCACGTAAAAGGAAATGCTATTTCTTTGCATTAAATGCGTCACCACGAACTTTATCCGAAACGTTGAGGTAGCCTGTCGAAGTTCACAAAGGCTTGAAGCAGCCACCTGGGCCTCTTCAGACTCCTTCCAGAAATCCTGGAAACTCCCCCTTCTCACCTTGGGCAGCACAGGTAGAAGCAGACGTGGTTTTGAAGAGCCTTTCCTTTAGTAAGAAAAGTTACTTTGGGAAAAGGTCCTCAAGAGCTTCCCTGGTTGGTACCTAGTGACTAGAAAAGGAAAGGTCCGTTTTCAGGAAAGACTTGCCCCAGCCAGACTCGATAGCAGTCCACTTTGAACCTGCCCAGCCATTGAAAGCGAGGCTGTCACTTTTTATCTTTGTTCCTGTTGAGCCTTGGGATGACAGCCTGGCTCTGTGCTCCCCTCTTCCCACTGCCCGGCGTCCACATTGACACCTACCAGTGACCGAAGGCTGCAGTTCTTTGTTGCCTTCTCCACGCTCCGGCTTTCACTGGGATTAGCTCAGGGCCTTTGTTCCCCTTCAAAGCTGGAACATCAGATCCCGTGTTGTGGCTTTCCTGCCTCAGACCCCCAACGCTTGCCTCACAATTTACACACCAGGTAAACGCCCCACCCTCCCCGGCTTCAGAACACTGTCAACTTGGTTTTCTCTCCTTCCCATTCATAACTTTCTGCTTCACCTGGGGAGAAGATTGAAACCACAAATGGGAATTTCAATCCTAGGTCGATTTCAGAGTTAAATCCCTGGACCCAAACAGAAGACAACCCCCCTCCTCCTTGATTATTCTGCCAGTGGCTCTTATTTCCAGGGAGGGGACTCCCAGCTGAAGGTCATTTAACAGACCTTGATCCTCGGTCACAGGCACCTAAGCCCATTCCCCGCCGTCTGGGGTGGCAGGAAAGCCGTCGAGGGGAAAGCGTGGCCGAGGCATGCTCTTCTGAAGGCCAGGGAGGACCCGGGGCCCGTTCCCGCACCCCAACCCCTCCCCCAGCTACCCCCCAACAGGGACAAGGCCTGGGATGAGGCTCTGACCGGTGACGCCTGGAGCGAGGGGCCAAGGGGTGGGGGGCGGTTTCGGCAGAGTAAGGACAACGCATTTCATGTCTGTTCATCTTTCTGCATTTCTAGAGAAGTGGTCGGGATCCACCGAGGACGGGGCAGAGAAGCCAGAGCCCCTCCAGAACACGCCTGCGAGCCCCCGGGAAAACCTGTGATGGGCGGCGCAGAGGGGGGCCACACGGAGAGGAGCCTCGCGCCCGCGTCGGGCCTGCCTCCCTGGCCAGGCCACTGGCTGCACGGCGTGTCTAAAGTAACTGTTGACCCCCTCCGGATCAGGGGCGCTAACCAGAGCTCCCGCCCGCCGAGAGAACGCCGTGCACCCTCTGCACGCCCCTTTCCAAGCCTGTAAGGAGACTTGCCACACAGACCCTGAGGGCCCCCAAATCGACTGGGGCCCTCCCTGCGCTCAGCCATGCACCTGGCGCCTGAGGGTGGGAAGGAAAGCACTTGAATTAAAAAGTTGGAAGCACTAACCTTGTTTAATCCCTCTCTGATCCACCCAGTTTGTAGCACCAGCAAAGTCAAACCGATTTCCTGCCTCCTCGCTGGCCAATTAACCCCGAGAAGGTGAACTGTAAAAACTCAAAGGGGATTGTAAATGTCCTCTAGAAATGCCCACTCCTGTCTTACATGGCTCCCAGCTGTATCTTCAAAGCCATAAACAATTTTTCAGGAAGTTGGGGAACTCTGGAGTTTTGCTTCCCAGTAAGCGGTCAAGACCACTCTCTGTGTCTTGTATTCTTTCGGGACTCCAGGTACCATTTACTGAAAGGTGGGTTTGCTTGCCTTCAGTGCATAACTTCGGACTAATGCTCTCTGCTCTCCTAAGGGAGCGCTCGGCCCTGTCAGAGCCGGCAGCCAGTTTCAGGATGGTAAGCTCTGGATTATAAATTTCTAAAGCTCTTTATTATGTCTCGAGAAATATATTGGGGGTAGCTGTCACATAAAGCAGATATACTCGGGTGCAAAAGAAAGCTAGAAAGGAGATGTGTTCGTGCGTAAAGGGGACAAGATTTAGCTGAAGAGAGAACGTGTTCTTTCCAGCGCAAGTGCATGGGGTGGCATAGGGCTGAGCATTACTCGAGCTTCATCTACTGTGCACTATATACCACCTTCTCCACGCGAGTGTTGCCCTAGAAACTTGTTTTAAATCCGCTGCTATATATCAACACCTTGTTTTAGCAGTCCTGGGCTGAATTACAGTTACACAGTTTGGCGCTTCTTTCAAATTTCCTCCCATCAGTTTGGTTAAAGAAAGGAATTTTTCTCCTTTAGAAATGAATTGGCTTAATTAGTAAGTAGATTAATGGCAATTGCTGGTGAGTTGGTTTCCAGCAGAGTTTCACCAGAGAGGGTTAATCGGAGTCAGGTCTGGAATCTTTCCCAGAACTGGCTGCCAGCCATTTCCACCAACCAATCAACCCTACGAGAAACGGAGGAAATGAAATAGGATTTACATTCTCTGTGCCATTATCCTGGCCCAAAATTCCTCAGAAGCAGCCTCGTGGTTGATGCAGTACAGACTTTTCATTTCAGAATTTTAACGCAAGCTTTGAAAGGGTTCACCTTCAAGACGCATGTGCGTATCAAAGCAGAATTTCAAATGGCACAGTAAGTGTCTCCAGAGAACAGTGAGGGCGCATTGGAAATGCCTGAGACGCTCAGTCAATTTCAGGTTTAGAGAAGTTGCAAAAACTTCCCAAGCCCACCCTAACTCTGTAAGCTACCAGAAGCCTTTCAAAAGTGTTGCTGTATATTTTGCAGCCTTTTCACTTATTTTTTCCATAGTGATAAAAAAATGCATTCATAGTTTAACTCGCAGCTGCATTAGTCTTGCAAAAAAAAAAAAAAAAAAAATCCCTGCTGAGAAATGCATATAATAGGAAAAGCAGATCGGCTGGACAGCAGTGTAATTAATGCCAGAAAGGGCTGAGGCCGGTTTCATAGTTTGTCTTTTGAGGATATCAAGACGAGACCTGGTGAAAAATGACGCATGCTTTAGCATTTCAGAAAGCTGGCAACTGGCAGTGCTTTTCCTTTTTTCTTTGACTTTCTGCCGCAGAACAAAGAGGTCGGCAGAACTAGCTAGGTTGTAATGAGTTCTATGTCCCTAGCACATTAAGTGCATCATGGAAACATATTGTATCGAAATAGTTTGGAGGAGAATACTGGGGATGAAAGAGAATGGGTGCTTTGATCAGCTCCCTGGGGTCCTGAGCGCTCACAGACTAACTTGCAAGGGGTTATTCAGTCCAGCTAGCCACACTTACAACACCATTCAAGGAAATTTGCATATCTGTAATTTATCACATTGGTCCAGAACATTTTTGCAAGGTAAACAAAAGTTGGCTGAATAAAAAAATATCAATCATCGCAGATAGGAAACTGTGAAGCCAGTCTTGCCATTAAATACTTAAATAAATACGTCCATAAAACACGACAATTTAGAGGCTGACTTTATTTTAAAGCAAGCTCAGAGGATCAGGTTATGCGCCAGCAAACACCAGAGTAGCCACAATTTCTTTGCACTTCTGCCGTAGGGGAGTGTGTATGCAGCTTCCTTCCGAACTAAAGGCAGAGTGCTGAATGATATGCAAGTGTGATAACTAGCCCACAACATGCAGAGAAGAATCAGTGCACACTCTGAGGAGATGTGAAAGATGGCTTAATCTCTTTGGCATCTGCCAGTGCTGAGGCTAAAGCTCGTCTCTTCTCGGGTTGATTTCACCAATTCCTGCTAAAGTGCCAGGCCCTGTTTACTGAACTTAGAAACTCAAGAGGATGAAATGTCCAGAGACAGGGTCAAGAGGAAAGCTGGCTTTCTAATGCCCCGTGAGAACAAGTGAAAATTTAACAGGCGGGTATTGTTCTGAGTTTTTTCAACAACTCAGTTAAACAGCAAACAAGAATCTTCAACTTGACCTTGGAAAAGGCTGTGTGCCCGAAGATAATCTATCAAACAACTCCTGATGACAATGATATATTTTGAAGTATTGTCAGATGAAAAGGTTGATAAATTTGCTGCTGCAAAGAGAAAACTTTGGAAACAAGCAACAGGCAATGTAGCGCACTGCCTCCACCCTCTCTCTTCTGTGCTGCTTCTCCCCTGGGCTCCGCTGCCCCGTCCCTGCCCCTCCACCCCGGCCTTGGGGCCAGCTTGGCAGAAAAGGGCGAGTAAATCAGCACTGTAATATTTCTTAAGGGGCACGGAAAAGCTGTGAACAGTACTTCTCATATTAAACGCTTATTAAATTAGCGTTTAATATTAATATTAAATCATATTCTTTGCTTTCGTGGGGAACAAAAGTCATAGCAAGACGTCTTTATGGCTAATTCAGTCAAAGGCACATCTCTGGTTCCCCCCGTGGAAAGGTCAGTGTCGTTGTGTTTGTCCACCGAGGGGGTGTTTTCACACTGAAAACTGAGCCAGCTGCCCCTGTCATACCCTCGCCCTTGGGGAGCGCACACTAGCCATGCTTATTAGGCACATTCTACACCTGCAAAATACACCGATTTCCAAGACTTTTCAAGGACACCCCCCTCCGTTCTCATGCCCCCTCCTCTTTCGCCTACTAAACTTTGACAACACAATTCAAGTCCTGGATGAAAGCGTGCGCTGCACGCAAGGGGAATGCTGGGGAGGGGGGCAGCTCGCTTGCGTCTCATGGGTGTCTATTGAGCAGCCATCAAAGAAGTGAGGCGTCAAGTATGTTTTCAAAAGTGTGAAAAACTTCCAAATAATTGCATGGAGGCGTCACATTCACCATTGCCATGAGTGCTGACTGCTGACTAATTTTAATCATACGCACCGGTGTTAGGTGTCGGGCAGCAGCCGGGCTCCCACTCAGAAGTGGCTCGTTTTACATTTTATTTGTATCTAACATGTCACTGGTCAATGCCACGAGATGAATTTCTTTTGAGTCACCCCAACGCGAATGCACATCTATTTTTTGGAGTTAAATTCAAATGCCAGTGTACGTTGCACCACGCTCCCCCGACTAGATTCGGTAATAAAACTCCTCCTAGACACATTCCCTAGCTGCCTCACCCCGGGGATCCGATCCCAGAGGCTTGCTCTCCAGGGATGAGTGACTAGCTGTTTGGGGGACGTTCGGTGAACCAAACAAAAAAGGAGCCAAAAGGTGATCCGGTGTTGTCGCTGCAGAGAAACTGTAAAACTAGAAATAATTCAGGAAAAAAAGTCCCTTTAAGAGCTAGAATGCCCAGTGTGCCCATCCCCCTGGGCAGGCAAGCCGCTGCGACTGCCTAGTTTTCTCTAAGGGCACTTAGGTAGGGGCTGGGCATGGGGGTGGGGGGGCCAAAGATTTCTATCTGGCTGCGGAGTGGGGGAGGGGGCTGGGGTGGGGGCGAAGAGGAGAAAAGAGGATTGAATGAGCCTGTGGGTGTCTCTAATCCGGATCTGTGTCTAATCCTTCCACCCAAATGTCAAAGAGCTACATGAGAAATCCTCAGGGCGGGCGAGGTGCGGGGGTGCCTGGGACGCCTTGGGTTCTCGGGACACCAGGTAGGGATGGGGATCACTATGTGCCACCGGAGAAGGGGAAGGGGTGCCTCTCATTAGCAAGGAACCCTAAACTCTCTCCTGGAGGCTGGGGGCCTCCACACAGCCCGCCACCAACAAGTAAAGCGCCCGCCCCTCTCCAAAGCAATGTCAGCGCAACAGGTTATTTGGAACAGGTGCCGACGCGCCAGGGAAGGGGTTGGCGCCACGCTGCGGGGGTCAGCCAAGAGCCAAGACCCCCCAAGAAACAAAGATAGGTCACTAGAGACCCGAAAGTGGGGGACCGGCTAGAAATCTGCGCCCCCGGCCTGCCGCTGCTCACGCTGGCGCATCGGCCGGGAGGCAAAACCACTTCGCCCCGGCCTGCGCCCTGGGCCCCGGGGCCCTCTGCAAGCGGCCGCCCGAGGGCTTCCCACCCGGCCGGGGCACTTAATTGCCCCGGGTCTCCCCAGAAAAAGCCTTGGCTCCAATCTCCTGGCCTCCTGCAAAGCGTTTGCCCCCCTCGCTTCTCGCCGCTCGTTGGAGCTCCTCTTGGAGACTTCCATGCGCAAAGACAGCAGCGCTGCGGAGAGCCCGGCGCCGGGCAGCCCCTTCCCGCCTCGAGAGAAGACAGGCAGCGCCCGAGCCCCGACTGCCCTGGGAGCAGGGGCCAGGCCGGCCTCCCGGGACACTCTTCCGACTCCACCCCGGCTCTCCGGAACCCTGGGAAAGCCGAGCAGCGGGCGGGGCGCATGCGCGCCTCCGGCCAGGGTCCCTTCCCAGCCCGCCGAGCTTGGGGAAAGTTTGGCGAAGTTTGCCCTGGCCGCGGCGGGCGTCCCAAAGGCCGGGCTGGGCTGGGGGTGCGGCCGCGAGCCCCCCGGAATCCCGGGAGCCGGCTCGGCAGGAGCCCGAGGGCTGAAAGGCGGCAGAAGGTGCGGAGAGGGAGGCCTTTTGTGTGTGGCACAGGACAGTCACTTGCGCACAAACGCAGCAGTGCGCTCGGCCGCCGCCTCAGCCTCCTCGGCTGCACCTCCGCCTCCGAGGCGCTTCATTACAGCCGAGCCCTTCCCCCGCCTCCCCCCGGCCCCGGCCTTTGTTCGGCATGAAAGTAATGCTGTGAACTAAAAGAAATGACAATATTTTCTATCTGCTTGAAAGTCCAAGAGAAGAGCCCTTGAGCTTGGCAAAAATCAGGCAAATCATTCATCATGCCACCCCGCACCTGTGGTCTTGGCATTGAAAACCCTCCAGACTTATTCCTATTAAACTTAATTATTCCCCCAAAGCGCACAATGGTTGAAATGGAGCAGGTTGGAGTCTGTTTATTGGTGGTAAATGTTTTTCTGAAGATCTTCTGAATCTCATTGTTAGCTCGTTGTTTGAGGCTGCCCTCTTTCTTTCAGACTAGAGTAGCCTTGGACTTTTCAATTTTCAATCGTAACATCTGCTTAATCGTACGGATCAAAATATGGAGACACAAAACATATGTAATGGTTGATTTGTTAAATCCTGGTAATGAGTTATTAACAAGGGAACACAATAGCCCGGGATGGCGGGAGCCTTATGGTAACAGAGTCACTGTATGTAGCGCCTGACGGTCCGCTTCGTGATAAATGGAACCAAGGTCTGGGCGCCAGGTGATAGCAAGAAAATCAATGTCTTTCGGGGCCAGCACAGAGACTATTTTCTATGTGAAAAATTAGGAGACATAAAATTTAATTGGCTGATCAGGAGGGGGGGAAACAGTGGTCTTGCGTTTAATTGCCAGTAGGCTTAGCAAGGGAGACAAAACAAGATTTGGGCCTGTTTGTTTGCTGCACCCAGCCTCAAGTCCAAGTGTATCATTGAAAATGTGTTTTATTATAACACATGCCATGCTTTACAGTTCCCATATTGTGTAAAGACAATGGTTAATGGTACATTAAAGACAGGCAAACCATGCCAACACGTCTTGGAGACATTGTGAGGGCCTCTCTCTTTGCTTGTTTTAGGCAGCTGCAGCCCAGGACCCAGAAGCACAAAAAGAACAAGTTTGAAATACCAGGTGCATCCTAGAGAACCACGACAGGGATTGATATGTTAGAGCCCAGGACATGAACCTAGCAATAAAGATATCATTTCGATTGTCTGCGGCTTCCACGGCCTGTAAAGCCGGGGGCGGCTCGGCAGCCTGCTCTCCGCAAGCCCCGTCTCGCTCCCTGGGCTTCCTGCATCTCCCTGGGCCAAATCCGAACACCTGTTGACCAGACCTCACATCCCGTCGTGGGAATCGCTTCCTACCAGTGATTCCAGATCTCACAAACGCAATTGGCTGTGGAATTATTTAGGACCATTCCCACAGTCTGCAGAAGGCTCTGGAAAGGCGGTGGGAGGGGAGGGCGAGGGAGAGAGGGAGGGCGAGGGCCGTCCCCGGAGAGGTTCGCCAGGGAGCACTCAACTGGTGTTTGTTCAACCTCGCAGCTGGTACTCGGTACCCCCGCGAAGGTCCATTAATGGAAACGCGATGAGTTTATGGATTTACGAGGTTTCACACCCTCTCCATGCAGCGGCGTTAATCCTGGCGTTGGCAGAGGAGGCGCCCTGGGAATCACGCGCAGCCGGATTTCACAGTGGCTCCAGCAGGGCTCTTTATGCGCCCTGCTCCCAGCCTGGGGTGGGAGACTCACTCTCTTTCTCACCTACTTTTCTCTGCCTTACGGGACCTCCAAGCGTCAGAATGCAGCTGTTTCCAGGGGCTTTTAACTGAGCCCTCAGTATCTCCTTCCTGGGAAGCAGGAGGCCCCACAAGGCCGCTGCACTCCAGGGCGGCAGACTCAGGGTGCAGAAGGAGCACCCCTCTCTTCATTTTGCCTGTCCCCCAGCGGCCTCTTCCCCCCCCCCCCCCTTCCCCCCCCCCATAACTGAGAATGGCCGGATAAAAAGCAAAGAGCAAAGGCCAGGCGCCTCAGGTTCCCATCTCGGAAAGCAGAAAGCCCCCTTTTTTGTGACATGTGATTGCTTTTAAGGCCACGATGAGAAGCCACTGACCCTGAAGCCCACCGGGAAGTTGTGGGAGAGAGAGGGATGGGGGAGGGGCTTTTACTGAAGAGAGACACCCAGCCTGTGGGCAGAGCGACCTGGGGTGGAGACCGGCAGGGTGGGCTGGAATCGAGGGTCGGTGTTTGAGGGGTGGGGTAAGGCGCGGGTGGGGGGGGGGAGACGAGGGCACCCACGTAAAACCTCGGTTCCCAGAAGACTTTCTCCAACCCCCCCCAGCACTCAGTCCCCCCACCGTTGCTAGCAGATGAGTCTTGACCGCCGGGGAATGATTTAGCCTGCTTTCCAGGCGAGATCCTAAAAGGCACCCTGTATGGCCCTGGGCCTTCTTTATCATGCTAAATGGACAAGGGCAGCCAGGGCCGACGTTAAGGCCTCCTTTCCCCGGTGGTCCCAGGCTGCGCTTCCGCGCAGGGGCTGCTGGGTGTTCAGGAGAGCAGGGCTGGCCTAAGCCTCTCCAGGGCGGTCCAGGAGTTTGGCTTACTCAACTATTTTCATACGCAGTGTTTTTATTTTTATTTTTTTATTTTTTACGTTGGAAGAATAGTGTGGCCTTAGCAGGGCCGCTGAATACCTGTCACTCCAAGTACCCCGGCCCTGATCCTTCCAGTGCCAGTCGGCAGTCGCAGGCCAGGGATGCCCCGGGTCACAGGCTCTCCAGCCTGGCGCCGCCCCGAGCACGGCCGCCTCCCCTCCGCGCAACTCGGCCATCCGGTTGCCAAAGGACACTCTGAAATGATACGTTTGTTTTGCTTTTACTGCCCCATTTTTTTTTTTTTAAGAAAAAAAGAATTGATACCCTAGAGTGAATGGATTATGAGTAAATAAAAAGAAGCTGTCAATCTCTTTGAAGGTTGTGTTTAAAGGGACTTGCCAAGACAGGACAGAAGAGTGACAAGATAGAGACCCTGGTGTTTTCCCAGCTCAGCTCGGCTCTTCCGCTTCATCTGCACCGCACTAAAGGATGTGTGGAACCGCGGAATCACAGAAGTAGTGGCACGCAAAATCAAAGGTGCCACATCACAATGATTGTAGTGTTTTGACTGTGGAGTGCCACACTGCCAAATCCAAATGAAAGGCAGGTCTACGCAGCCAGAGAAAAGGATACAATTCTTCTAGAACTTAGAATTACAGTCTGTCTCACATTTGACTTTCTAATGAGTGTGATGAGATTACATGCCTGATAGAAGCATTTGTGCAAAAGCAACTTTCGTGTTTAATGAGGCCCTAATACAGGACAAAATCGAATTATTTTCTCTCGTTTTCCGACTCGGTCGTCAGTGTGAAATCTCCATTTTTTAGGCGGAGGGGCGGGGAGAGGTCGCGAAGGCCGAAAGGGGCGGGAGGGTCCACGGCCAAAGGCCTTCCAGGAGCTCCGCGACCGGCAAGCTCTGAGTCTGGCCGGGTCGCGCTGCGGGGTCGGGCTCCCGGCGTCGCTTTAATTGCCCTTGGACCACGTCCATGCACCCGCGGCGCGCGGGGAGCCCCTCAGTGGGTCTGAATCTGGGTTAAAACAATTAGCATGCTGCCGACATATTGCCCTGCCGCAGGCCGTGGGTTTTGGGGGGCGACTCGGTGTCGTACCTAGGCGGACCAGGCCTCCTTCCCGCGGCGGAGCGGCACCTCCCCTTGGTCAGGTTCACCCGCACCGGACGCACCTGCCGTGCGGCGTCCGAACGCGCGCCCCGGCGCTGGCGGGCAGGTGAGGGCGCCCCGGGGACTGGGGAGCCGCGCGGGCCCGGGCTTCCGAGACCTTGTGGCTGAGCGGCCCCGGGGGTGCCCTTGCGCCTTTCCCCCTCGCTAGGGGCAGCCCTGAGCCCTCTACCCAAGGCTCGCCTTCTCCAAGGCCGCTCGCCGAGGAGAACCAGAGTCTGTTGGAAGCAAAGGAAGCCAATGCTAGAAAAAAACCCAACAGCCGACGTGGCACGGGGAGTGGACCGGCCCCTTTGGACCTTAATTAAAAGAACCTGGATTTTGCTGGGAGGCATCTGGGTGGCCTCCGGGCCTTCGGCCCCATCGCCCTCCCCATCTCCATTGAGAAGGCCCCGTCTGAGTTCCAAGGACCTGATGCTCTAACTGCAGAAAGTTTGGGTCACGGGGAAGCTCAAAAGCAACCCTCCCTTCCAGCTCGTGGAAACAGAAAGGCCCCTTCCCTTGGCCTGCTCCCACCTGACAGAGCGCTTTCACTTGGTACCCTGTGATTAGGCTGGGTGCGGGGGCCTTGGTTAATTCAGACAGGGTGTCCCCGCCTTAGCTTTCTCATCTGGAAAATGGGGATAGTGCATACCTCCTGACTTAGGACGCAGGCCATGCAAAAATGAAAAGCAACTCCTAGAGAGCTGAGGCCTAACCGCCGGAACCGCCCCCACCAGCCCCCTTTCCGGCTAAAACGAACTAAAGTGTGTTTTCTTACCGGATAGCTACAGGGGGGAGTCTCTGACTCAGTTTTTTGAAAGTAAGGTCATTTTTCTTTTTAAAGACGTAGCTACCTCCCATCATATACGGAACAAATAACTTTTATAAAAAGGTGATAATAGCATTTATTAACAACGCTTAGAAATAAACCGTATCTGGTAATAAATTAGCATGGAGTTTTCCAGCCAGAGTCCTTCCAACAACGCAGGACTCTGCCAAAGGTGCTGTGGGAAGCACAGGCTATCGTGTATTTTTAGAAAATCAGGATAAGTTATATAAATTATATATTTAGAAAGAGATAACTACTTCATTAGCTCATCGGGATAATAAATAGATAAATAAACAGTTGATTGCCATTGAAAATCCGATCCAGAATCACATTTCCATGGTGGCTATTTACACGTACAATATGCGCAGAGCCACCAAGCACCCCGGCCCAGGCGGGCACTCCTCAGGACACAAATTCCAAGGGTGGTTCGTTCTCTCTGTCGTTGAAGGAAGATTTACTGTTGGGTTTTCTGGGGTCCTCTGGGGTCCACACTTTGGCTGTTCGGATGACATTTTGTTCTTTGAGTTGCTTTTCATCAGTCCATGAGAGCGAGTGTCCCGCCAGGGGAGGGAGGCCGTAATCCGGGTCGCTCGGGGAGGGAGACCCTGGGGAGGTGGGGGGAAGAGAGAACAGAACGTGATCATGCAGCCACTTTCCGAGCGGATCCCGTCCTGGGCATCTGAACTGAACCGGCTTCTTAGCGCTGTGTGAGAAAGACCCTCTTCTCCAACCCTCAACCCCCCAGCGCCCTCTCCCCGGTAACCCGGGGGCCAAGTGGCGCGGAAATCCGAGAAACGCGAGCTTGTGGCCAAGGGCGCCCTGGTCTACGGACCGTCTGACCGTCCTTCAGTCGGCTCCCCCAACCTCCCGGGCCTTCCCGCACCCGCCAGGGTCTCCCCCGGCTGCGCTGAGGGCGCGCGCACTTACGGGTGCCGCGATGGCAGATGATGACCTTGCAGGCCTGGCTGCCCGGGCTGTCCCCACTCCGGCGCCCACCGCCGCCCGGCCCCCCGCTGCCGCCCGCGCCGCCGCCCCCGCGCAAGGGCAGGTCGGCCTGCACCAGCTCGCTGAGGAAGTTGATGTAGCCGATGGCCAAGCGCAGCGTGTCCACCTTGGAGAGCCGCTTCTCGTAGGGCAGCGTGGGGATGTGCGAGCGCAGCCCCTCGAAGGCGTCGTTGATGGACTGCATGCGCCGCCGCTCGCGCACGTTGGCCGCCTGCCGCAGCTGCTGCAGCTCGGCCTCGGAGCGCACCCGGCGCCGCCGCCGTGCCGCCGCGCCCAGGCCCCGCAGGCGCGCCCCGGGGGACAGGGCGGTAGCCGAGGCGCACGGCCAGGCCAGGCCGGCAGGCGAG
>JAKSZT010000049.1:6228132-6287548 GCA_026826555.1 Tolypeutes matacus | reverse complement strand
CGGGGAGGCCGCCCGGGGGCGCGGCCGCCCCGTAACAGGGGCCCGCGCCGCGCGGGTCCCCGGGGTTTCCCGACGGCGGCGCGCCGGGCGCGGGCGGCAGCAGCAGGCACGTCCCGTCGCGGCCGCAGTATTCGTGCAGCTGGCGGCTGAGAAAGTCCACCTCGGCCTCCTCGGCGGCCAGCAGCTCGTCGCCGTCTTCCAGGGGGTCCCGGGAGGACTGATCGGTGAAGAAGTCTTCGTCATCGAAGTAGGGCGACGGGAAGGCATCCAGGCCCCCGGGGAAGTGCTCGAGCAGCACCGCGTCCATGCTCCCGGCCGCCACGGGCCCGAGGGGAGGCCGTTGCCCTTGGCTTTGGCACCTCTCGCCCGCCCGGCCACCCCCTGCGGCTCCCGCGCTAGAGGAGCGGAGACGCCCGGGTCCCGGCCGCCCTCCCTGGGGTGCGGCGGCCGCTGCGCTCCTGCCGCCCCGCGCTGCGCCGGGAGGGCTGTGGCGACTCGCCGGAGCTGAGGGCCGGCACGCGAGGACTTTTATAACGACATCCACAGGCGCGTGCCAGGGGCCCGCCGCGCCAGCCAATCACCGGCGGGTGCCCCGGGCAGGAGGAGGGGGGCGTCAGCCTCGCGGGCCGTGGCGGGGGCGGGGGGATGCGTGTGTGCAGTTTTCCCTTTGGGAGCGCCAGGGCGCAGGGGAGGCGGGGCCGCGCGGCCCGGGGGCGCCGCCTCCTCCTCCCCCTCCCCCGCCCCCTCGACGGCCATTCTGTACCTGCCCGCGTCGCTCCAGGGCCACCTGGGCCCGGGTTGCAGACGGCGAGGCGCTTGCGGACCCGCGCAGGTCAGGGCCGGCTGGGGGGTGGGGGGGGATCCCGCCGCCCCGTCCCCAGGCGCGCGCGGGGCCCCGGCTGGGGTTCCACATGGGCCAAGTCGTCCCTTTCAAGGACTCTGGCGAAGGTGGCCGAGTACGTGCGGCGGGTTGGAAGGCTACCCGCCGGGCCCGGGCCTGCCCCGCGCCACCCGCCCAAGGACGAGGGGTGACGCCAGCGAGCAGCTGGGCGCGGCACGTTTCTTCCGAGAGCTGATGGAGACCCTCGGGGTCCCGGGCAGTAAAACCCGACACAAAAGGAGGCAACTGAACAGTGTGCTCCGGGGCAGTGGGGGGAGGGCACGGAAGGGAAAGGCAGGAACCAGGGCCGTTTCCAGAGCGGAGCCTCGCGCTTTTCCGCCTGGCCGCCCGGAGCAGCCCTGGATGAGTTTTCCCTCCTCGACCTTTTCCAGAAAACGCAGCACAGAAAGAACTATGCGCTGGGCCGCAGGACGCCGTTCAGCACGGACGGCGGCGCCACAGGAACTCCTCGTTTAAGGGCAACAAAAGAACACTTCCAAGGTCGGGGCGAGCCTCCGCCCCGCCGAGTGCGGGGGCGCGGCGGGAGCGCGGATCCCCGCGCAGGCACCAAGAGCAGTCGCCCGTCCTCCTGCGGCCTTTTGGGACACTCGTCCCACCAGAGGCTCTTCTGGGGTGTTCTGACTTCCCTCAGAACCCAAATCCCTGCCTCTTAAGAAGTGACTTGAACACCTTCCTTGGTTTTAAGCATTAGCTCTTCGACATTTGAGACCGGAAGGTTAGAGCCCAGATGGACCTGCCTGGCACTGTCAAGGAGGCCAGACAACTTAAATCCAAGGCTTACTGTTTTTTTTTCCAGCAGGTTCTGCATGTGGTAGTTTCTTAGCTCGTCCCCTTCTCCCTCGGGTGATCATCCTTAAATGGAGGCAAACGTGGGCAGGCTCCTGGTGACAGAGCCTGGGCTGCACTTCCCTGCAGCTGGATTTACCTGTCTCACCTGGGATCTAGCTAGCTGTGGTAAGCACCCAGCTCTTGGCATTTAAAAGGCCCCTTCCCCTTCAGTGGCCAGGGTAGACGGGAATCAAGTGGAAATGGGCTTTCGGACTTGCAAGAGCCACAAATGACCCGACTTCAGAGCCTTCTCCAAAACGTTGGCAACCATTCATGACAGAGAAGGCAGGTTGTGGCCTTCGTAGGTACCTTGCGAGAGGCCATGTGGCCTTCTCTGATACCTCCAGGTGGCTCTGGAGACAGTTGGTTCATGTCATGGATTGTTGGGGTGGGGGACGGGGGTCCTGGCAGTGGGTGCACGTGCACATAGCTGTGTTTTAAAATCAGTACGATTTTAACAATTACAGAAAATCATCTTACACATTCTTGATCTGTTTGTGGAAACACTCCAGAAATTTACTTTGGGCCCCCAGGGAAGCTGCTGGCAGGTCCCGCTGGGGGGACGCCTCCCTGGGCTTGGGCTGGGCGGAGTCAGCCTGGAGGCCTTGGGCAGCTCCTGGGCGGGTGGAGGCCCAAGTGCAGGAGGAATAGAGAAGGCGCCCCCGCAGCCATCCTCCAGGTCCTGTGGTCCCGTGGCCCCACGTCCTGCCTCCGAGAATCCCAGTCTGCAGACTGGTCCGGATGGGAAGGTAGGGCCAGGCCTGCTGGCGCCGGGTGAGTGCACACACACGCTCTGTTCTTAAGTAAGACATGATCGTTCTTTTCACCAATAAAAGAAGAAAGAATTCTCCGCTAATAAAGGGGCATTTTCTCTGGGTCACTGGAGGTCACACAGTGCGGATGGCTGCCCTCTGCCAGCAGCAACAGCAGCAACAGGTTGGACGTCCCAGCCCCTCTCTGTGCCCTCCGCGGACCCCCGAGGAGAGGGCCTGGACGGGGTTCCTGGGAGACACACAGAGCAAGCCACTCCCCCGCTGCTAAACGCAGCCCCCACCCCACGTCCTCAGGAGAGGGGCTCCTAGCCTTATGAGAAAAGCTGCCTCTTTTTAGAATCACATCCCAGTCTCCAGGGCTGCAGTGGAGGGAGCGCTTGGTTCAAGTGTTTTTCGAGTCTTTTAGCGAGTCTTTTAGCGAGGGCTCAGAGCCACGCACTGTCCTGGGCCTGGAGGGTCCCGTATCTTCCCGGCTGCCTGGTCTCACCTCCTGGGTTCTCAGTCCCAGAACTCCGGGCAAGGGCCATTGACGCTGTTTCCCTCCCTCCCTCCCCCCACCCCTCCCCTCTTCTTTCTCCTTTCCCTTGGCCTCTTTCTCTCCCTCCCTTCTCTTTTTCTGTCTTTCCCTTCTTCACTCTCTCTCCCTTCTCCTCCCTCCCTCCTTCCTCCCTCTCACCTTCCCTCTGCCCCCTCTCTTGCCTTCCTCCCTCTCTCCCTCCCACCCTCTCAGTCCCGCACTCCTGTCCCCCACCCTCCTAGTTCTCTCTCCTTTCTGGAGTTGCAGGGACCTGAACTCTTGTTCATTGATTTCCCATCAGACATCTCCAGTCTTTCCCTGACTTCTGGAAGCGTCTACTGGAGGGTTGGAGTCCAGGTCCCTGGATCTTTCCCAGACTGAAGCGGGGGCAGAGGACACCGAGGAAGAAAAATTTGGCTTCCCCCTCGCATGCTCTCACAGGGCTGAGCACGTGGCCGGCGTCTTCCTCGCTGGAGTCTCAGCTCCATGGTATCCCACCTCCTGCTTAGTGCTGCCAAGCAGGTGCTTGCCGGGGGCCTCGTGGACTGTCCCCCAGCCAGAAAATGGCTCCATGTTAATTCCTCATGACCAAACTGCCCCGCCCCTGCACCTTGTAAACAGAGGGTGACATCAGGTGGGTAGCTTGTCCTCTCCTGTGCCAGCTTCCCTTTCTTTGCCATTTCCCCCATCCCCTCTTCCCCCACCTGACTGCCTGGGACCCTCATCAGCCCATCTTTATTCTGATACTCTTTGAAAGGATTTAAAAGATAGAATCAGAGGTTAATGCTGAAAGGGCTCTGAGGCCCAGAGAGTTTCAGTGACTTGCCAGAGGTCACACAGCAGGTAGCTGTTGGCCCCAGTTCTCCTCGGCCAAGTGCTGAGGTGTTTGCGTAGATGTGCCATGTTGTCAACCCAGCCCTGCGCCAATGACTGCCCTCCTGGCCACCCCTGCTCCCCAAAGTCCCAGCTTCACTGTATGCACCCCAGGGCCTCCTGACATCGAGATGCGGTACAGCGACAGAAGGAAGAGCTCAGCGGTGCAGTTTCTGGCATAAGACAAAGTGTGTGAAATTACACATGGGCTCGTGGGCTTTCTCAGAACCCCAACATCATACTTCATAGATCCGGGTGATGTTCCCACTCAGGAGGCCCACTCTGGTCATGTGACATTGTATCCCGTCCTGGAAATGACTGGTCTCGGCTGTGAGAAAACCCGTCTGCTCCCTGTGCTTCCCTTTAATTCGCTGCCTACTCTCCTTGCCACCGGCCTGTAAGCTCCTTGGCGTGGTTGGAAGACCATAGAAGGAATTATCCTAATGTGAGAAAAGATGGAAATGATTATTTGGGGGGACCTTTGGATATGTTTGTCTTTGTCCTACTCTGGCAAGCCGAAAGGTCTTCTTACTTCCGCAGGTGCAGTGGCTCGGCCTTCGCTGCAGGTCACGTGCAGTGAGTGAATCCAACACCGGGTTTGGCTGCTCCAGGTCTCACGGCACTGCGTCTCCTCTTCCGGCCCCCTTGCCTCTACATTCAGTGTAATCGATATAATATGATTTTCGCATGGAGAGCTGCCTGATAAATCGGGTGGGCGTTTTTATTGTTTGCAAGTGGAAACGGATTCAGAAGGGTTAAGCAACTCCTCTGGAGAGCTAAACAGGTCCCACAGAGCCGTGAGTGGGCATAAGTGGGTTTCCAGCATAAGGGCACGGGTGTCAGCTTCATTTGCGAGGGTTCCCTATTAGACACTCTCTACTCTGAGGCTACTCAGGGCCCCCTTCCAAAAAAAAAAGAGCTGAACCATGGCCCTTTAGGGAATGAGGGCAGGGGGCTCAGGGCTGCCTTGCAACATGGAGAAAATCCAAAGGCTGGCCACCCAGCCTCCTTCCTTCTTCCTTTCCATCTCCCATCGTTAAACATTAATCTTTACAGGGAAAAACACCTAAATGCTGATATAATTATCCAAATAAGCGTTTTCGGCCATGCCAGGGTTTATTTACCGAATAGCAGATCTTCTGAGCTTTGTCCTTGGGACTTGTTATTCTGAGAAGTGCTGGAGCTGTAGCAATGGGAAAACTGCCCGTCATCGTTCCCGGACTTTTGCTTCTCAGCCCCCCTAGTAAGCAGCAAAAAGGAGAAAATGAATTTAATGGGAACAGGAACTTTGTGTCTTGCGTGATTTTTCCCACTTGTTAATGCTGTACATGATTTCCAGCTTGTTGCCCACCTATAAGGCCTAAAGTGAATTATGGTGTCTTCATATAATGGAATATTCTGCAGCCATAGTAAGGAATGAGGATGCTTTTGAAGTAGCCATGTGCAGTGATTTCCAAGAGGCATCCTTAAGTGAGAGAAGCAAGTATGGTTAGCATGCTCCACTTATACAGAAAAAGAGGACGGTGAATTTATGTGAGTGCATTTGTTTGTGAAAGCATAAAGTATGTCTAGATGGACAAATAAGAAACCAATGACGTTGGTTGCATTGAGAAAGGAGCTGAGTGGCTAGTGGGTAGAATTTTTCATCACATGCTCCTTTGCGCCTTTTGATTTTCAAACCATGTGGACATACAATGTATGCAGGGAAAAAAACAAAAACATTTTAATGAACTTATTTTTTTAAAAGAATATTGTTTATGATATGAGGACCCTCCCCCCAAAGAGCCTGAATATTAGCTTGTGCCTTCTTCCAAAGCCTGCAAGAACCCTCAGACATCTGGGGTCAGTGAGGGTGGACAGGATGTCCATACACAGAGTGCCCTGAGCCCCAAGGAAGCCCCTACTGAAACTTTCTAACCCCATATCCAGTGCAGTTGAAATGGGATGGCATTTGATGAAATGTTGCAATGCTAATTTAGTGTCTCCAGCTTCACCAAGCTCTGCCCTTACACCCCCATTCCAATTTTCAGGATCCTATTCCTTCCCAATTAGTTTTCCCACTTTAAAAGCTGACACCTTGCAAGGTTTGGAATTCAGTTTGCAATGTAATTCAGCCAACCCAGGATGAAACTTTGGGTTTGGTTTTCAGAAGTCGCAACTCTGAAGCTACCTTCAAGGCACACATAGAAACTTTCACGTCATTTATGTGGTGCTTGATCTGGGAATTTGAAGCCTTCAGCACATCCTTTTCTTTTTTCATTTCTTCCAGTGCATTTAGTAACAAGCAGCCAATCTCGTTATACTCATTAATTTGACATAAATGTTCTAAGGGATCAAATACAGGGTCATGCAGAACTTTGCCTCTTATACATATTTGATTAGGAGAACCCAATGGCAATATTCTGTGTGTCTCCATTGCCACATCATGTCATTGACTGTGCTTGATTATTGGAAACTGAGTCATTAGTACTTTCTTATCTAATCAGATTAAAGAACCAGTTCCCCAAACCCCAGAACCAACCCCAAAAACCCATCCTTAAGACTCTGTTCCTCTAGACCCTGCTCCTGGTACCAAACTCAATATCAAACAACATGAAATCAATGTCGAACAAAACATAGAGGGATTCGACAGCATAAAAGAAACTCCAGATCACTGTATACTCACTAAAACCATGACACTTTCTGCATTGTCCAAGGTCACAGAATCTAAAGGTAACTACTGCTAACGCCTTGGTCTATTTATGGTTTAACATCTGGTACTTCTCACTGGACAGTCTCTCCTCGTACTTTCCCCAGCTCTTCATTGACAGGTTTTCATCTTGCGGCCTGTCATTGAGTAATTTCATTTTCACTTGTGTACCACTTACTCCTTCTGCGTTCTGCATTTTTTATAATGTCTTTGTATTCTTGCCTTTATACTTGCTTGGTAGGGCCACGATTTTGATACCTTAAGAATTTGTCTAGCTCTCACCAATAATATATTTACTTTCACATTGTATCAGTGCCCTGGCAATGTTGCAATGGTGGTATTTTTGTTGTTTCCTTAAAATCCTGGCCGGACCCCTTTCCCCCAGGCCGAGGTCTTCTGTGCTTGAAGAAGCTTATGCCTGACCATGCCTGGTTCAAACGGGAGCGGCACGGTTAGTCAGGAAGCATGAGGCATTTGGGAAAGCTGCCTAGACACTGGGGCATAAAGTTTCCATGTTTGTGCTTTCTGAGAAAGAAGCACACTGTGTGCCCCCTCATGACTTGGGTTAGCTACCCTCACGCCCTCTGAGATTGGAAGCCACTGGGGGTTTGAGCCTGTTTTTGCCACATCTGTGGGCCCCACTTTCCCCTTTCATTTGCTGGCATCTCCCCCAAGAGGCTGGGTACATGCACGTGGTCATGAGTGTGAGTGCGTCTGCCATGGATGAGCAGTGCGCGCCAGTTACCTGCCCTTTCTGCACCTCTGCACACACGGGAAGAGGTGAACTGCCACTGCCGTTCCTTGTGGCTGGCAAGCATTGGCCTTCCTTGGCCTCACTCCCTTCTCCGCCTCCACCGTCAACGGCCGTCTTATTTCCTGTCTATGCCAGTCCCGTTGGATGAGGGCCCATGCTAACCCAATGTGGCCTCATCTCACCTAACAACATCTTCAAAAAGCCTACTTCCATTTTAAATAAGGTCCCAGCCCCAGGACCAGGAGTTAGGCCTGAACATGCCTTTTTGGGGCACACAATTCAGCTCATCCCATCAGCAGCCTATATTTGTAGCCTCTCTTAGGTAAACAAAGAGGCTATTTCCAGTAACTGGGAGTTTGGTTTTTCTAATTAGGACCTGTCATTGGAACTGCCATTTTCTTGGGCCTCTGACTTCCGGACCCTAATTTCTAAAATAAAGGCTCCACAAGTTCATTTCCATAATTTTCCAGTTTGCACCAACATTCATATGCTGCTCTTGAAAAGCTACAACCGAGTGTATTCCGGGCCATCTGATCGACCGCATTGAAACCTGCCCCATGATTGGGTTTGGGTCCTGGACTCGTGTTTGCGTTTGTGTTTAAGTTTGCAGTGGTGCCAGACAAGCTCCTTTAATTGCCACGGGCCAAGAAAAATACTCAAATATTGTGCTTGTGCCAAAAGAAGACCAAATCATCTTACAACATTGTTATCCTCCACCTGCAGCCTTGAATGTCTGTATTAGGAAATCAACTTAGAAGTTAGTGGTCAAAATAGGTGGTTTCCTATGTAAATATCCCTATATTTCCCATATTCCTATAATTTTTTTTAACTGTACACCTTGCATTATTTCAGTGACAGGTTCTGGTTTGTGTAACAAATATCTAAAGAGAGTGACTGAAAATGTAAACACTATATCTCTCTCAAGTAAAATAGTCTGAGCATAAGCCATGTAAAGTCTATGTGATGGCTAACAGGTTGTGGACCCAGCTTCCTTCTAACTTGCTGCCCCATCTTCCCGAGATGTGGCTCTCACCCTGAGTCTAAGGTGGCTGCTCCAGCCCCCACCATCACGTCTTTGCCCCAGCCAGCAAAAGAGGAAAGACACACTCCTGCCCTTTTAAGGACCTGCCCTGGATGTTATCCACACCCTGCTGCTCACTTCCAATTGGTCTGAGCTACATCTAGCTGCAAGAGAAGCTGACAAATGTTGTCTTGAGCTGGGCAGCCATGCTCCTAGTTAAAACTTGGAATGCTACCTAAAAGGAGAGAAAACTAGAGTGTGTGCATGTGCATGTCTATGTGTGTGTGTGTGTGTGTGTGTGTGTGTGAGATTCACTGTGCCTGACACACCTTACCCTGACATTTCTTGTGTATGCACTCTGTGCATTATTATGCATTTATGTATTTTAAATGGCATAAAATAAGACTGTACTAAATCAAAATAAAAGAATGACACCAACCAAAAAATAAGAAAAAAAAATAAGGCTGTACTAAGATAGTGGGTACATTTTAAAACATGCACAAAAAAGAAAATTTAAAAATATGAGTACAAGTATTAGAGAAGTTTGTAATTTTTTCCTGTGCCCCAGTAGAACATCTTGTTCACTTTGAAGGCTACTTGGTCTATTTAATGCCAAACAGTCAACTCTAAATTTTTAAAGAAAACTGAATTGTCTTGTTGGTTTTCATTATTACATACAAAGTTATAAGCAGAGCAGAAATGGTGAGAAAATGCACATATGCTCTTTTTAGGCCTTAATTTTATTTATTCACTCCTTTAAGAAGCCTGCATGGAGCCTCCACTAGGCTGATGTCCCTGGGTGAAGTGCTGGGGACAAAGTGATGAATAAGCTGCCCTGCGGGCCCCTCCACACCCGCTCGGGGCCCCACGGGAGGGGAACAATTCAGGATGAGCCAGGGCGGTGACCCTGCAGATGAGGTCCAGGGGCTCAGTGGGGTGCAAGAGCGAGGGCTTTGTGGCAGGAGCCACGCTGAGCCAAGGGAGCTTTGCACATGGGAGGGGAAGCCAAGGCAGGCTCCCAGAGGTCAAATACATTTCCAAAAGCCCAGAAGCGTGAAGTAGCTGGTGGTGGTCCCTGTTTGAGGGTACACGTGCCCCAAATCCCTGGGCTTGTTAGAGGCCTCTCTGTGTCTCCGCTCAGCCTCGCCTCCACCCCCAACCCGTCCAGGCCTGCAGTGGCCTCCTGATGACCACCGAGGCCCCTCAAGGTCCGTGTCCCCAGAGGATTCCAGCATAACCAAATCACCCTTACTTTTGCCCTCTTCCAAAGCAGATTACTTCGGGGCCACTGATCTCAGCCAGACGCCATAAAGGAAATCATCTGCTCCTGGAAGGTACAAGCAACACATCCTGAAGTGGACATGCCCCTTTGAAAGGTAGTGCCATAAATCACAGGATGAGTTTTTAAAATGTAGTATTTAAAATAAGTGGCCTTATTGCAGCCACTTGGAAGCATTTGGGGTGTAGCTGGAGATTTCCTTGTTTTCCCAGAATCTCGCCCCAAGTTACCCTTTGCCAGCCTTGGAAACCTATTTCTCTGCCTTCCTGGATTCGCACACGCTCCTGGTCCTTGTGTCCCTTCTCAGAAGCTTGGTGCCTACCACCCTTGAGTCAAACCCATTGTAAGAACCCAAGAAGGAGCTGGGAAGAGGTGTGGAGCCTCCTGAAGTGTTGAGGGTGTACTAGGTGGAAGCAAACCTGCCAGTGCATCACTTTAAGACCCTCCCCTCCCCTGATCTGAAATCAAGGGAGGCATTTCTTTCTCATGGCCGTAGAGACTTAGGGGCAACTTTGCTCTTCAGTTGGACAGGTTAGGGCAGTGAAGAAGAGAAGCTGTGGATGAGGCGTATTATACTTTCTGGGTGCTTTAAAAATAAGAGCTAACCCAGAAGCCTTCCTAGATAGGTAGCTAGTAGGGCAGACCTCAGACACACTGGCTTTTCTTCCAGGCAAATGATAGGCTTGTGCTTCTCTACTCTCCTCAAGGTGAGATGTGGCCCTATGATGTGCTTGAGTTAGCAAAAGTGAGTGGAATGACATATGTCCCTTCTGGGAGGAAGATCTACAAGCCCCAAGAACTTGTCTCTTCTGCTTCCTCCTTCTGGAACAACTGTTGGGACAGAACATCCATCCGTTTGGGATCGTGAGTTACGGCGATGAGCAGGGTCCCCTGACAACTTCACAGGACAGATTCCCAGAACGAGAAATAAACTTTTGTTGTTTTAAGCCACTGAGATTTGGGCTGTGCTACTGCAGCATAACCCTGCTTACCTGCTAGAACTGTGCTGCTGCACTTAGCATTCTTTACCGTGTGTCATTGTAGAAATACTCAGCTAGTAAACTTGTGTAATGGTTAAAAATAGTTTGATTTCAAGTAATGGAAACCAACCAGAACTAGCTTAAACACTGAAAGGGGGCTATGGCATGGCATACAGGTTGTCTCCTAGAACCCAAAAGCAGGAATGTAGCTGGACCTCAGGAAAGTGGTGGTACCAAGTGTGGCTGAGACTAAACATTCTTCCCTAATATCCATTCTCTCCACCATTTAGTAACAGAACCCCAGAATGAAACATATATTTTCTAGCCATTTTTGTAGTTCAAGGTAGCTCTGAAACTAACTTCTAACCAATGAGTTGCGAGCAGAAGGGATGTTTGCCTTTGGAGTTCAGTCTTTGAACTCCAGTGGTTGGAAAGCTGATGCAATGGCAGGAGTTGAAGCAGCCATTCTGAACCATGAGTTGAAAGCTCCGCATTGAGGATGGATGAGTAACTAGACAGAATGAGCCTGAGTCTCCCATCCCATACCAGACCTGGAATACCCATCCAGTTTTTGTGTTTGTGTGTGTGTGTGGGGGGGAATAAATTTCTATCCCATTGAAACCACTATATTTTCAACACTTTTATAGAGCAACCTAACTTGTATCCTAATTAACATACCATGGTATGGAAAGATGCCTGGAAACACTCTCCATCTTTCTTGGGCTTCTTTGTACTCCCCTCTGCACATCTGCTTCATTCTTTTCTTTTCCTATGGACCAGCCTTCTCTGCTCTCCAGGTTTTGTAGTAGAAAATGTGGCTGCCTCAGAGAAGTACCATGTTCTCTTTTGAACACTTATTTATGTAGAGAACTGTGATAAGCACAAACGACAGGATATTAAGTAAAAGGCAATCCTTTTTTTTTTTTTTTTCTTGGAGCTTAAAGGTTGGTGGGAATGAAGGGTAGAGGTAGAGATAAAAGTAAAACAGAGATTGATGATCACAGAATTTGGAGAAATAAAAGAACTTTATTAAGGATGAATTAAAGAGTGATGATGAGGATAGAAAGGTAGAGATGAAAGAAGGCCTTATAAGCAAGTTGAGGCTGGTTATATAGACTGGTCATTTACAGTGTGGATCTAAAGCTCTGTGGGGTGTGGGAAGAGAATATTAGAATTAATATCTTTATTCTTATCTCATCCTTTTAAAATGTGTATGTTTCATGTATTCTTTATAATGTATCTAACTGATTAGTACAGTAGCTATGTTTGTCAACTGACAACTCATCAACTGATGAGGGAATGGAGAGTCGTCGAAGGGTTTTAAGCAGGGGAGTAGCATGGTAAGGTTTGCTGGTTAGAAAGGAGTCTTCGGCTGCAGTGTGGACAAAGGATGGGAGAAAAGCATGGTTGAAGGCAGGAGAGGAACCAGAAGGCTGGAGCCGAGATCAGCTGAGAGGACTTGCAGACTCGAGTGGGGCCGATGGGAAAGAGGTGGGCAGCATGGAGAGGACTTGTGGTTGAATGGATGTGGGGCTTGGAGAAGAGAGAGAAGGAAAGGAGGTATCAAGAGATCTGCTCTGGGTGTCAGGCTGACTGCTGGGCCTGTTTACTGTGATTTTACACAAGATGAGATCTGGAAATTGTCTTTAGATTGGGGAACATGGAAGTTCTTGGTAAAAATGACCAAGAAGAATTTCAGTGGGAGAGTGTGGGCCAGAATACCATGCTTTGAGGACTGAGTAAAGGGGAGGAACAGAGACACTGATTTGGGACAATTAACTCAAGAAATAGAGTTGTGAATGTAATGATGGGGGGGGGTTCTTTGTTTTTAAGGTGGGAGAGACTTCCTTTCACTTTGTAGGGATTCTGTTACCCTCCATCCTTTCCCCTCAGACTGTCTTTTTCAGACATCTTCTTTATCCTTTTCACTATCACTCCCCCAATTTCTGTTACTTTAAGAAAATCACTCAGTTCTTCTCATCCAAAGCTAATCCTAATAATAGACGATGTGTATAAAAGTAATGGTGGTGAAACACCTGCAGCAAGGAAAGGCTGTTTCTGGATAACATCAGATACAATAAGAAAATGACTCAGCCAAACTCTACCAGAAGGTCCCTCAGACAATCCCCCAACTTCTTGACTGCATCCTCATCCCCTTCTTAAGTTGGCCCTGGAAACCATTAAACATTGCTTGTTCTTTTTTCTTATTTTCTCAGCTAATAACACAGCAGTGTTTTTTTCTTTTTGCCCATTTTTTCTTTTTCAGTATTGTGGCCATGTGAAGCCCTCTGAAGGCTGATCTAGGAAGAGAATGCCACCAGCAATCTCCTCCCTGCCAGAAAAAGTATTTCTAGGGTTCTGCTTCAGAAACCATCTGGAAGGGGTTGAGTCCTCGGAGGCACAGAGGAGTCCCCAGGAGCGGTCCGCTGGGGCCACGGCTGGTGCTGGAGCTTGGAGATGATCCTTGTCCGCAGCCAGTGCCCTGGGGTGAGGGCTAGATGTGCAGAGGGAAACTGCTGAACCAAGAACAGCTGGCAGCAAACGTGCGCCCGGGAAGCGCGCAGGAGAAGCCGAGCGAAGTGGGAAGTTCAAGTTAAATCCTGGCAGGCCCCTAGGGGGCCAAGCACCCCAACCAGGAAGCAAAATGCGCCTTCCCCGGCCCCGCGCTTGACTCCATGGAAGGGTTCTAGCTTCCTGCGACCTCCCTCTGCCCTCAGCCTTGAACCGGGCTAGGGGGCTGGGCCGAGGCCCGAAGCCTCCCCCTGACTCCTCTCTTTTCTCAAGTGAAGTCCATAAATAACGTCCCGCGCGCCCCGGCCCCCCGCGGCCCTCCTACCGGCGCCGAGCCCCCCGGGCTGGCTGCTATCACCGCAGAGGAGAAAGAGGACACCGCGCGAGTGCCGGGCGGGGGCCAGGCCCGGAGGCCCCTCCTCCTCCCCCAACCCTCCCCCCTCCCGGGGCGTTTGTATAGGAGACACCTGCAGCACGGGCGGCTCCCCGACACAAGGCGCTGGTACCTGAGTCCTTGACTGGTAATGCACCATAAACAGCTCCTTTCAGGCCCTTTCAGAGCAGGAGCACGGAGGTCACCGTGTCTACAAACCCCTCTGTGTCCGCCGGGTCTCCCGGGCCCCGGGCGCCGGCCTCCAGCCGCAGAGCGCGCCGGCCCGTGGGAATCCCAACACTTGTGCTCGGCCGAGGCCGGCGGGCGGGGGCGGCGGGGGAGCAGGACCACCCGGCCCTCCCCCTCCCCGCGGCCTCCCCCCTCCCGGGTGCCGGCGCATGTTCACAGAACGCAGCGAGTGTAACGAATGGGGAACCGCAGTCGCGGACGCTCGCGGAAATCAAATGATAAGGCGGGATGGGACGCCATCCCCCCCGACCCCGCGCGCCGAGGTAGACTCCAGGAGCCCGGGCCGCCAGTCCCGTGCCTCTGCCCCCTCCTCTGCCCTGGGCGGCGGCCGTCACGGGGTTTATCCTGCCTGGCTGGACCGGAACGTAGCCCCAGGCCTGGTCCGGGGGCGCCGCACCGGCTCGAGCGGCCCTGGGCCCAGCGCGCCAGCTTTCCTAGGGCAGTGCGAGGTTGGTGGCGTCGAACCTGTGGGCCGGTGGCCCGGCGAGTCAGCCGGGGCCAGTGCGGTCAGCAAGGTGCCCTTCGGAGCCAGAGGGGCGCCGGGGCCACGGTCAGGAGAGAGGGAGCTTCACCAGCGGCGGGCTGCGTCCGTCCCGACCCCAAGCCCGGTTTTGCGCCCTGGTCTAGCGCCCGCAGCTTTGGAACGCAGAGATGGACATAGGGACAAAGTGTCTGCTTTGGAGATTCCAACCGGAGAAGAGGGAGAGGAGAGAGTGACACACCGCCGAGGGAACACCCATGAGCAAGAAAGCGGCCACTGTCTTTGCCAACCAGGCCTCCGTCTTCCCGCTGGGCGGCCCTGGGGACGCAGAGGCGGGAAGGCGCGCAGCTTCCGAGAGCTGGCGGCGCCCGGGGACCCGGGCGACCCTGGCCGAGGCCACCCGGGGCAGGCGGCTGATGGCCGGGGCGGCGCTGGAGGGAGAGAGAGTGGGAGGGAGGAGCGCGGCTCAAGGCGGGTCCCCTGGCGCTGTGCGCCCCCTCCCGGGGCCGCTGGGCACGCGGTTACCTGGGGAGCGAGCCTTTGTCCGCGCCGCTGGCTCTCGGCGGCCCCAGAACGAATTAAACGCCTCCCTTGGCCGGGGGAAGCCTCGCGTCGGACCGGGCGGGGGCGGCGGGGGCGGCCTGTGGGCCCGGGAATAATCGGTCCTATTCTTGCGCGCCCACAAAACCCGCGGCGCAGCGAGCAAGGCACAGCGGCCGCCTGAATGGCTGTTTCAAAAGGCGACACCTGCAAGCGCGGCCGGTTGCAAATTGAATGGGGTCCAGCGCGGCGCTGCTCGTACCTGCGCCGCGAGGCCGAGTGTGGCGCGGGGCGGGGAGCGCGCGGCCTGGGCCGCCCGCGCTCCCGGCGACACGCTGCGGCGGCCGCTCCATGGGAATGTCGCCACTTGTGCGGCTTGCGGTCGGGAGGGGGTGAGTGGCCCTTTCAGAGACAGACACAATTAGGCAAAATGCTCAATGAACATTATAAATGATGTGCGATCGCTCTGCAGATTGCCTGGCAAATCAAATTATATGGTCGCTCGCGGCCGATTTCCATGTGCTTTTTAAAACGTAAACAGGTATTCGCCGTTAAAAAAAAAAAAAAAAAAAAAAAAAAAAAAGGCCAACTCAGGGATTCCGGAAAATACGGCCACAGCCTCGGTGTTGAATATTCACGCGTCCCCTTTGTTAGCGGCCGACTTCACAATGGGCTTTTGGAGGGGGTGCGTTTGGACCAGACACATTTTTTACTGTCTTACATACTGCAGAGGAAGGCACCAGAAGTTTGCATTTATTACAACTCACAATTACAGTGGGACCCCCTTTTCCCTTTTAAGATTAAAATTCTTCTCATAATGAATGACTTGGAAGCTACTGTCATTCTAATCAGATGGAAGGAACATTCTAATCAGATGGACGCGCGCCCGGGCTTGCTTGGGAAGGGATGGGGAGAGCCGCGCTCTACTTGCCGGCTAACCCGGGAGGGAGCTGGGGACGCCGGCTCCGCACCGTCCAGGCGCTGAGCCTCGGGCTCGGCCTCGCAGCCTCCCCGTTGCCCACAGCTCTCCCAGCGGCCGGCCGCGCGGGGCGAGCGACTGGAGGCAGCGCGGAACCCCGTGCGCTGTGGGCTTAGAGCCGCTCCGGCAGCGGCACCGGTAGGGGCACCCCGGCTCCGTCCACTCGGCCCTGCGCCTCGGCCGGCGACCGTGGGAGGAGAAGGGACGATTGGAGGCGCCCCGGTTGCGCTGATCCCCGCCGAGGTTCGAAGCTGTCGCCGAGGAAGAGCAGAGTCCAGTCTGACTTCTGAGAAAGGAAGCACGTCCCTGCCGACCTCCATCCCATTTTCAATTTTCTGCTCTTTTGGTTTTCAGAAAATTGGGTTGGAGGGAGGGGTGCAGAGCTGGGGACCCTGGAGATGGTTGGCAAATATATGAATCTTGCTGAGGAGAGACCAGCAGAAAAGAAGACTGGAAGTCAGGCTTTGTGGCTCGCCTTTGCCACGGACTCACTGTGCTGTCTTGGGCAAGTTGCTTAATCTCCCGGCTCAGTTTCCTAATCCATGAATGGGAAGTAGTAACGCCAATGTCCGACCTGGCTTCTTCCCCGGGACTTTATTACTTTAATTGGGATTGGCGTCCTTTTTGAGCGATTGTTATTGTTTGTTAGCCTCAAAGTCAAGAGCTTTTACATACAGGGATATAAAAGACCCCAGGGATCAAAAACTCTCTGACACACAGACCTCAGATTATCAGAGTTCCCTCCCCCCTTTTCACACTCTCCTTGCACGGGAGCCACTCCTTGGTTGGGACTGGAGGCAAGGAATGTGCTCTCGGTCTTCCCGGACACTTCTCAGGCAAAAAGGGACTGGGCCCCAAAAGGAGTGAAGGGAGTGGAACTCAACCAACATGTCTGGGAGCCTGAGTGTGTGATCACGTGCTTGTGTGTTTAAAGGGCGAGTCTCCAATGAACTGAGCGTTTTCACCTCTCCTTGTCAACTGCTTTTCCTGATGGCGCCACTGACCGCTCCATGGAGAACAGTTTATGTAGCAGTAGATTGTCAGGAAGGCACGTTTCGTTGAGAAAAAACTTTTCTTTATTGCAGTTCTAGGAGTGAGAGCTCCAAAGGAAGAAGTTTCTGGGATCCCCAGGCAAGCCAGGTGCGCTGGCCTTGGTGCTGAAGGCGCGACCTCCCCGGAATCATTGGCGGTTAGCAGCATCTAAGAGAAATGGGTTCACACACTTTTAATACCTCCCGCCCAGGGTGTGCTTGTTTCGTGTGTGTGTGTGTGTATGTGTGTGTGTGTGTAAAGTATAGCATGCGAAAGCCGTAAGCACAACCTTGGAACATAAACAGGTGCCCAATAAATTTTAGTTAATTAGATGGCTATTTTTAGAATTCCGTAGATTTAATGGAATTTAATGTGGAAAACCTTATTAAACAACAGTACTGGAATGTCTTCAAGGTGCCTGGAGTCTTTCTAGCTTTCTTTCCAGCATCTGGTTTAAACATGATTTTGGAAAAGTTTGGGCAGCGAGCCAAGTTTACCAAAGCTGGGAACTGTTCACCCACATCCCCTTTCATGATGGCATTTAGGATTTGCACTGCCTCTGTGCCCAGAATATGCATCTGGCTTTAATTAATGAATATATTCTGAGGTCTCAGAGGAAACTCAGCTGGTGCTGGGTTAAGCGCAGTGATTAAGGCTTCATGTGTGTCATTTGTAGGGAACATTTCCCTTGGGCCAAAATGTGGTCAAAAGCCAAGGACCTGTCAGTTACTCTGTTCACATTTCTGCCAAATCATCTTTATTAATTAAAAATCAATTTATACCCTACTTCATTCAAAAGAGATATAAGGCAGCATATGCAACTATGTACACCTTAACGAGATAATAAGTAAGTGAGAATATTTGGGTTAAAGGTAGGGAAAATAAGATGTCACTGAGATTAAGCTCTGTACACTTCCTAGAGATGGTCTAAAATTCTTTTCTCCAAACTTCCCAAAACCAGTGTAAAGACAATAAATGTCATGATTTGCAGTTTCTAAGAGAAGAGTAAACTGATTTCTTACAGAAGAACAACTACGTACAGTACTGACATTGTGAGAAATCTCTTCACTGTGTCCCCAGAAAATGATGGCTTGAACTGTGACCTGATCAATATCTCTAAAGCAAAGCCCTTTGAGTTGGGTGGGCTTGCTCCTAGTTGTGTCACTGAGTGTAGGCCTACAAAATCACCTTTGTCTACCTAAGAATAAAGCTCATGGGGAAGACCTGGCCAACCCCATGCTTTAGTGGGATGTTGGAATCTGAGTGTTGCGGGCAAACCATGCTGGGAGTCTGTACACTATCATTGTTACAGTTTCTGAATGATTTACAAAAATATGCTGGGGACCCAGCCTGGTGTCTTAGGTAGGGTCAATGACAGCTGTCCTTGGGAAAGAGGAGGTGTTACTTCAGGTGCTGGAACCACCAAACCGTCTCTGGCCCACAGAAACCACCTGTTTAAGCTTCACTTTCCTCGAGTGTGTAGACTGTGTGACCGAGTCCCAGCTAATGCACTGCAGGCAGAAGCCATGTGCATCACTTTTAGGATGTGCATCACTTTTGGTGCCTAAAACTGCTTTTGAAATCCTCTGTGTTGGGTTTTTCTTCTCTTATCATCTTTCAGCTGGAGACAGAGGATCCAGTGGAGGACTCTGAGGCCCTCAAAGATGGCAGAAGGAGCCCCAGTGGTGGCAGGATCCAGGAAGACCTAACCAGGAAATATGCAGGAACCCAGGAAATGCCATAGAAGTCCTGGGACCTGGGCCCCTAAACGACTGCTTAGGGAAGCCCACTGATGAAATGAGCAATAGCCAAACATCAAGCTGTTAAGTACTGAGATTTGTTTGTTACACCGTCTGGCTTTACTTACCATACTACACCAGGCAATTCTCAAATGGTCCATCAACCACATTGGTAAAAACACTGCCATAGACAAAACAGCGGGGAAGCAAATGATTCAGCCTCTGGTGACAATTCTTTAACTTCTGAGAATGACTCAAATGGTGAGAATTGCAGGAATGGGGGTAGTCCAGGTAAATGCAAGGTCTGGGGTGAGTGGGAACTTGCACCTCTCTAATTATACCCCACCAGTGTTGCCTGCTCATAAAATCCTTGGAAACCATGATTTCTGTGGTGTTACCTGGGTTCCAGAATACCTGCCTCCTCTTCCTCGCTCTTCCTTAAGCCTGCCACCACTGGGGGAGAAAGACAAGCTGCAAGAGAGAAAGGGGAAGCTCCTGCATGTCAGCAGAGAGACTCTGACTCTTTATGTATCATCTCATTTCTACGCATGTGTACTCCTTCAAAGGAGGCCTTGATAGTCCATTTTATAATGAAGACTCTAAAATGTGGCTGAGGCAGTTGCCCTGTGCATCCACTGGCTCAGCGATCAACTCTGCTCTGTAAGGACTCTCCTAACATGCCCCTCAGCAGGAAGGCAGAGGTAGACAGGGGCACACACTCACGTGGCGTGCACACCAGGCTGGGGAGCACGGTACCATGGAAATGGACCAGTTCTGGGAGGAGCTATTCTAAGCGGGCCTGAGATAAGCCTGTCAGGCTTGATAAGGCCCTTGAACTCTGGCCCTGGTAAAAGGGACAGGGTTTATGTAAAGCACCTTCGAAAGGGACCATTCATGGCCCTGGAAACTCCTCTCATAGGGATCAGTCCTAAGGAAATCATCTGAAACACAGAAAAGGCTGTCCACAAAAAGCTCTGCTCTGACACTGCTTACAGATAAAAAAGAGGAAAAAACCTAAAAGCTGTCTAAGTTCATATGGCATTTAGTGATACATCATGGCATGAAATATGTGGTCATCAAAATAATCATGACAAAGGGCTTATAATAACTTTGAAGCTGTGTCCAGGAAAAGGTTACGTGAAAAATATTAAAAAGTGATTTGAGGGAAGCGGATGTGGCTCAAGCAGTTGAGTGCCTGCCTACTACATGGGAGGGCCAGGGTTTGGTTCCTGGTGCCTCCTAAAGAAGACAAGCAAGACAGCAAGCTGACGTGACAAATTGACATGGCAACCTGACACAAGATGATGAGGCAAGATGACGCAATGAAGAGACACAGTGAGGAAACACAGTGAGAGACACAACAAGCAGGGAGCAGAGGTGGCTCAAGTGCTTGAGTACAACGAGGGCGGGGGGGAAGAAATAAATTAATAACATAAATCTTTTAAAAATGTGATTTGAATAAACATGGCCACATAAAATGAAAATTAAAAATGTCAAAGACTGGTCACATAAAAAAGATTGGAAAGAGATACACCAAAATGTTAGCAGTGTTTGTCTTTGGGAGAAAGAATTAGAGATGATTTTTTTTCCACATTCCTGTTTTTTTTCCCACATGTTCTCTTTTGTTCTGGAGTATATTTTATAATGGCAAACAAACAAAAAAAAATTTAAAAATTTAAATGTAGGAAGCAGATGTGGCTCAAGCAATTGGGCTCCTGTCTACCATATAGGAGGCCCAGGGTTTGATTCCTGGGCCTCCTGGTGAAAGGCAAGCTGGCCTGAGCAGAGAGCTGGCCCGCGCGGAGTGCTGGCCCGTGCATAGAGCTGGCACAGCAAGGTGACGCAACACAGAGGAGAGACAATAAGAGATGCAGCAGACCAGGGAGCTGAAGTGGCACAAGAGATTGAGCCCCTCTCTCTCACTCTGGAAGGTCCCAGGATTGGTTCCCAGTGCCGCCTAAAGAGAAAACAAGCAGACACAGAGGAACACACAAAGAGCAGACAGTGAGCCCAAAACATTGGGCGGGGGGGCAGGATAAATAAATAAATCTTTAAAAAATTTTAAATGTAAAGAATTGTTTTTAGGAAAATAGAAGACAAAATTATAGCACACAGATGGAAAATGTACAAAATAATGCCAAACTGTTTTCCAATGTGGTTCTGACGTCTTTACTCCTATGTGCAGACAGCATGTGTTTAGCTCTCTTTGGGGAGAGCATATGGCTCAGAAAAGGGGGTTCCAAGAGACTTGTTTTTAGCCCCTCTCTTCCCAGGCACAGGCAGGGAGAAGTCTGCATGTGGGATCACGGGGTCCCTGAGGTTCCCACTGGGGGTTGCCCTGCTGCAGACTCACCACGTCGAACCTAAGCTGACGTGATGCGAATCAGTCAAAACAGTGACAAACCTCTCCCCGCGGCATGGCAGGCACTCAGCAATAACGCTGCGGTGGAAGGAGTTAGATATGGAGGAGCAAAGTTCTGGAATCTAAATGGATTCCAGGAATGGAATAGCTTTGAGTTGTCCCTAGTCAGGGAAATTTGGGAAGCCAAGGATGTGGAAATGGGGCCACACCAAATATTTTAAATATTAAATACAAGCTAAAAGAAATGAAACATTTACTGAGGATGGGACCGGGCGGGCTTCCTAAAGCTCCCTGGCTTTGTTTCAGCCTGGAATTCTGCCAGCTCAATGTGTAACCCTGGCTGCTTCATGCTGACCACGAGCTTTAGGTGGCAGTGATGTGGACGTCTGATTTGTAAATACAAGAAAATTAGTTTAAAATTCACACAGACCTCATCTCTTAAACCCGGAGGCCTATGGGAGCCTCGATGACGGAAAGGCTGGGACCCAGAGGGCAGGGTTTGACACAAGAGCCCTGTGTCTCTTTGTGGGTGTCCCTGGTCACATCACCTTCTCCAGTAGCTGCTCCTGGCGTCCCATGCCTGGCCACCCTGCACTTCTGAGAGCAGGCTTTCTCTGACTCTTCCCATGTGTGATGACTGTTTCCCCCCCTATTTTGGGGAAGGGGGCTGCACAAGGACTGAACAGCATTTAACTTGCCTGTTAGACCAGGGCAAAAGGAAGTTTATAGAGATGGAAGTGTCAGCTCCGTAGAGGCAGAAAGGAAAGCCCCTGTATTAGCTTCCTATGGCTGCTATAAGGAATTGCCACAAACCTGGTCACTTGAAACAACACAAATTTATGGTCTTACAGTTCTGTAGGTTAGAAGCCTGGCGGGGGTCTCACCAGGCTAAAAGCAAGGCATCGGCTGTGCTGTTTCCTTTTGGAGGCTGGCTCAGCGGAAAACCTGTTCCCTGAGAGGCTGCTCGTGGCCCCATCCTCCATCTTCAAAGCCAGCAACATAGCATCTCCTGCTTCTGTGGTCACACCTCCCTGTCTCTGGCTTCTGCCTTCCTCTTTCACTTTTACGGATGCTTGTGATTACTTTGGGCCCACTGGGATAATCCAGGATAATCTCCCTGATTAGCAACCTAATCTCATCTGCAATCTTAACTCCCCATTGCCACGTAACCTAACATCTTCCCATGTTCCAGGGGTCAGATGGAACATGACCAAGCCAAACCCAGAGCCTGTGTCAGTCAGGGCTCCCCAGAGAGACGGAACCAGCAGGCCAGATGCGTGTATGCTTGGGCACCGGCAAGTCTGAGCGGGTAGACTGGAAAGGCCAGTAAGAGGTGATGTTTCAGCCTGGAGTCCAGGGAACCCAGTTCTTGCTCTGACCTTCAACTAATTGGATGACACCCACCCTTATTGCTGAGAGTATTCTCCTTTACGTAAAGTCAACTTTGTGTCAAGTGAGAAAGTCGGTTTATAGAAACTGAGTTTAGTCAACTGATCCATGCTGATCGCATGTTCGAAATACCTTCACAGAAGCACCTAGGCCAGAGCTTCAGCAAACACCTGGACGCTGGGACCTCGCCAGATTGACACGTGAAATTGACCGCCGCAGACCCTTCGTGGTGCAACAGCTGGTTGATATGCACTGGGCTGCAAAGGGGGGAGAAGGCCTTGGTGGAAGTGGGGAGGTCTGGGAGCCTGAGCCTCGGGGGAATATAAATGGGTGCCCCTCTGCATCCTTTTGGGGAGCAAACCCTTATGTCATGTGACCATACGCTGCAGTTGTGGAGGTGACTTCCTTGGTTTATTGCGATGGCTTTGATAACTTTCTGGTATTTTCAGGCAACACATGGCTTGCTGCTGAAACACTGACTTGCTGAGCATTTCACTATGGTACATCTGGACCTGCTTCCCTGCACCTTGGAATATTGTCCTGACAGGGAAGCTTTAGATGGCAGAAGTAGACATACCTGGAAATCAACAGGCTGCCATCAGCTAAGGTTGGAATCCTCCTAGGCGCCAGAACTCACGTGCAATGTCTCAATCTTTACAAAGGTAAATACTTCCTATTAGCCCGCAGATTTGGAGATGAGGAAAAGAGGGACAAAGCAACATGCCCTAGGAAGTGGCCAAAGCCCGTGAACTTGACTGTACCAGCTCTGTAGCCATGGCCAAAAATCGAGAGTCAGGAAACAGAGCGAGGCACACAGAGGTTCCCTCAGCTTCCACTGCTAATTCTGAAGGAGGCTGCTTTTCCCTTGCCCTTTCTCAGCTTCTGCTGAGCCACCCAGAGCACACATGGCCATCCGCACTCGTGCCAGCCTGGCACGTGGAAGCAAGGAATCGTTACATTTCTAATTGAGCAGATTAAAAATGCTATTTCCCAGGAGTGAATGGGAACTGCCCGCAGGGCCACCTGGCCCCCGAGAGGCTGGGGGTGCGGGGCAGCCGAGGGATTTAGCGCCCCTTTGTACCCCCCACTCTCCTGTTTGGGTGGGGCCGCATCTGTCAAGGGGAACGGCTGCCCAGTAATGAGCTCTGTGGCTTGGCAGCAACTGCTCTCTGGCATCTCTGGCTCGGGACCAGATTTTCCTAAATGGGGGAGCCTGTGTCCTCGTTACAGAGGCGGGTGGTCAGAATGCTTGGGACTGGCTTCCAAGACCTTCCTCTGACTGACCTCTATACACTTCTGCAGTTCTCACTGCTCTGGCCTCCTGGCACCCCTAATGGGTCCAGGTGAGGACGCCGCCACCCCCGGCAGCAGTTAAATTCCTACTATTTCATGTGCCTTCTTAACTCCCCACTGACTTTCCTGAGGGCGAACACCCTTCTCATGCCCCGGTACACAGAGCTGAGACATAAAAGCTGTACAATACTTGCTGATTTATTGCTTTTGGGCTGAATTATAGCCAGAATTAAGATGTCTAAAATGATTTCTGATCTATGTGGACCTCTGGTAGAAATAATAGAAGGATCAGAAACTTCTGAGCAACACATAAATATAGCATATAAAAGAAATATAAATATAAAATGCTGCATCTGCTTTACTGAAAAGCAATTTTCCATTGCCTGGTTTTAATCCTCTAACACAAAGATTCATGGTGGAAAATTCTTTTAGCCGCTGTGTAAGTCAATATTTTATACCTTGGGAATTTGGTATACTCTCTCTCCTTCCTGAAAATGAAATTTAAATCGTCACGTTTTCTTTTAAGCTTTAATGCCAGGGAGCTCAAAAGTAAAATAAAAACCTTTCCGTGGTTTACTTTTCCATTCTCTAATCTGCAAATTATTTTTGGTAAGGGCAAGAGTGCAAATGGAGAAAATTAAAGCTGACATTTTAGGAGTTTTAGGGAGTGAGAAAAATCTCACTGATAAGGAAGCATAATTGGGAGGTATTTAAAAATTATTACACCTCTTAGGGTTTTGAGTTTCTTCTTTTCAAACCCAGCTGAGCCCTACTGCCCTCTCTCTTTTCCGTGAGTGTGTCTACAGGAAACCTGGCCTATGACTGGTCATCCAAACCCTGAAATGGCTCCATAATAAAGGGACTTCCCCACTAGGGGCTGGGCGGAGATCCCAGCGAGGCCCACAAGGGATTTCGGTCACAACCAGACTGGACGCCAGTGACCCCAAGGTGGACAATGTGAGGCCAGCTCAACCATGTGACGGTGAAGGCTGGACAGGAACTGCCCTGCAGATTTCCGTCTTCCACGCTCGCTTTTCCTGACAGTGAGTTTGGAGCTGAGGAGGCATCTTTGTTGACTGTTTCCCAATGTCCCCATGCCTTAAAGCTCACAGCAGACCACTGGGAGTTAAACTGCGTGAGAACAGTCTCTGAGGAAGCGAATTTAACTGCTCCGGCAGCTCTGTCCTGCTGCTCACCTGTCAGGAACTTATGGTGCAACAACGTCCGTAAGTCCTTCCGCTGGCGTCGTTGGCCCAAGAGCTGGAGCTTCCATGGAGCTATAAAAAACTTCACCTCGTTAGTTTGCACCCATTGTTCTAGCTGGTTATGACTTTTCAAATGGCTTCATTGAGATATAATCCACAGACCTTACAATTTACCCATTTAAAGTGTACAATTCAGTGGCTTTTTAATATATTTATTCACTATGTATTTATCCATTGGCACAATCCATTTTAGAACATTTTCATTACCCCAAAAAGAAGCCCCATACCCCTTAGCTATCACCCCCAAAGCCCATCCACCCAAGCCCCGGCCACCACAAATCTATTTTCTGTCTCTATAGATTTGCCTATTCTGAACACTCCATATGAATGGAATCACGCAATATGTGGTATTTTGTGACTGGTTTCTTTCACTTAGCATCGTATTTTCAAGGCTCATCCGTGTTGCAGTATGTAACAGAACTTCCCTTTTTATGGGTGAATAATATTCCACTGTATGGCTAGACCACATTTTGTTTATCCATTCATCAGCTGATGGACACTTGGGTTGTTGCCACGTTTTCGGCTATTATGAACAATACCATTTTGAACATTTGTGTGCAAGTTTTTGTGTAGACATGTTTTCATTTCTCTAAGAGTGGAATTGCTGAACCATATGGTAACTCTATGTTTGAGAAACTGCCGGAGTTATGAGCGAGAAATAAGAGTATTTGGGGGTCTCTTGTTACGCCAGCTTAGCCTTTTGCCCTGACTGATACACTGAGGAAAGCACAGGTTATTCCTTTCATCAGTGGGGATGAATCAGCCCCTTCGCAGTACAGTCTGAGCAGGTGCAGACCCGCACAGCCACCCTCTCGCATTTCTCCATTAGCGATTCCCTTGACAACACGCTGCCGTGAGCAGGTGCTTCCTCAGCCCTCCCTGCACTCAACCGCCTGCCTGGCTCACACTGCTTATGACTCTGGGCCAGCGACTCAGACCCCCGTCTCCATCACCTCAGTTTCCATGATTTCAAAATGTGGATAAAATGTACCGATTTCCCAAGGCCCCTCTGAGGACTAAACACGTTAACACGTAACTAGCGCTTAGACTGGGGCCAGCACATAGAAGTCCCTGCTCACCCTTGGTTCCTACTCTTTTACACTGTGCCCCCAAGACGCTATTCCCACACCGTGTGGGATCTCAGGAGGGTCCCGAGCTGCTGGAGGGATGGATGGCGGGGTGTGAGGAGGAGGCCTGAATTTCAGGGGCACCATTCTCCCAGCAGTTCCTGGGCTGCAGAAGGCCCAACCAAAGCAGGCGCCCTCTCTCCTGGAAGGCTGCTGAGCTCCCGGGACGGTCTCAGAGGTCTAAAGTGGGCCAGAGGCAGAACGTGCCGGGCCTGCCACCACCCAGGATTCGGGCTCTCACAGCGCGTCGCAGTCGTGCTTAGACTCTTACATCAGGCTCGTCAGTACCCCCCACACCCTGACAGTATCCTCGGCTGAATTTACCCCTGGCTGTGCAGCCACGATTTCGTTTTATTCCCAAGGCAAGATTTCTTCAAGTCCTCTATTACCCACCAAAAGGGCAGAGAAGCTTCGCGTCCCTAATAGCAGCTTCCCAGGGCTGTGCTCTTTGTTTGCTGGTTTATGGTCTGTGAGCTGTTACCTAAGAAACCAGGGAGTGTGCATTTCTAGTGCTGCGATTGCGTCTGGCTTTTAGAAATGCTTTTATCAGGGTATGGGGAAAGGGCGGGAATGTGGGGACAGATTCAGTGGATACTTTGATCCGTTGACGACAGCTTCCTCCAAATCAGAAACTCAAGCCCACAGTGAGGGCTTTCTGGTGGTCTTTTGGCTCCCTCTAGTGGGTGCCTATGGAATGGTGCACCCCCCATTTGTGACCACGTCGCGTGGAACAAACTCACACTTGTTTGGAAAAATGGAAAAATGCAACCAAACAGTCCGAGCCAACCCTTGGCCGTATGCCAGGGGTAGGGGAATTGGCTGAGGAGTGGAGGTCAGTCTAGAGATAGGGCTCAGTTTAGAAGAGAATTGATTCTGCTCCTCTCCATGCGAAAGGGAACTGACATTTTAGAGTATTCTTAATTTCACTAGCTACCAAGCCCCACCCCCCCACACACACTGCCTTAGTCTTCAGCAAAAAGTCCATTCAATACATCTCAGAGTCTTATCCCCAACTCTGCAAGAAAAAAAGTGCTGGGGAGACCTGGGGAGATAAAGGGTGCCCTCTATTGGCCTGGAAAAGTCCTACCTGGGTGATTTTTTTCTTTTGGAAAAAGAAATTTGGATTCCCCAAAATCACAGTATCTGTGCCTACATTGGAGCTATGGGGCTCAGCCTTTCAGAGTTTGAGGACCATCCACAGCTTAATATTAGTTGTACATTTCTAATTATCAGTTGACAAAGGATATTTGATGATAAAAACATCTGAAGTTTATGCATGACAAGCATGCTCGTGTGCATGTATATATCATATGTACTTAGTGACATTACAAGTATAACATTGACCGAGTCTGTGGGTAATCTTTGCTCCATATATAGGTCCAAGAACCCTCTGAAATGCCCCTAACCCCCCACAACCCCCAGTGCCCAGAGCAATGCCCACTCCTGGGGTATAGCTGTGTCCAGACTCACGGGAGCTCTGGCCCAGGCTGAAAGGGGGCGCAGGCTGAGAGGGGGTTCTGTTGCTTTAGTCAGGGAGTCATCATTCCAACACACCTCACAGGAGTGGGGGGAAATGGGATGGTTGATGATGCTGATAAATCTCATTTTAGAATTGGTCAAATAATCTCAGTAGAAAGTGTGGATTTGAGAGTCCCGGGGAGTAGCTGTAGATCGAAACTGAGCAGGGCAGAGAACTCAGTTAGGGACAAGCCCTGGCATGGCCCACAGAGCGCCCCCTCCCCGAGAATGCCTGGCCAGGCCAGTCCTCTGGACCTATTGCCTTGAAAGAAAACAAAGCCTGACTCATTACGGACTGATGGTTAAGACTAACAGGAGAAAAGCGCTGTTTGCCCCTCTCTCCATCCTCGTTGTACGAGCACAGGTGATTTCTAGCTAAGCTGCCCAGGGGGCCACCAGCAAGTGGCCTCACTGCCCCTGGGAGCTCAGCTCTGCCCAGTCCTGGGAGCGCCCATGGGTCTGTGGGTGCAGGGACCCCGCTCCCGGCCCCAGGGGACAACAGCAGGTACCGCAAGACTCTGTGTTCCTCCCGAGCGCTCCTGACCCCGGGGGGAGCAGCAGACCACCCTCCACCGCCACTCCCAGCCAGTGCTCTGCCTCCTTTCCCCGAGGCTGCCTGTAGGTGGGGGCCACCCCGCGTCCGGAGCTCCTTGCGCTCTGACTGTGAGTCCCGGTGCTGGGCCTGATGTCGGGGTGCACCCATAGCCACAGACCTTCACTTGCGCCCAGGTGGCCCCGTGTAGCCGGTCGGGAGCGCAGGTCGGAGGCCCCGTTTCCACGTGCTCTGCTCAGCCCGGTCCCTAGCACGTCGCCACCCCCCTCCCAGCCCAGTGCCCCCCACCCCCGGGCCCGGATGGAACAGGACTCGCAGCAGCTCAAGGTTACCTGTGGGCGGCCTCGTGAACCCGCCCTTCTGACTTAATTTAGCAAGTCAGTTAAAAGGGGGGGGGCAGCACAAATACTTCCCATGCACAAGGCCCTGCGTGGGGCAGCTGGGGAATTTAAAGGTGAGTAAATCTCTCCTGCGCTCAGGAGTCTCCTTTCTAACAGGGGTAGAGAGAACAGCTGATGCCTGCGGACACAAAGGCCAGCCCACCTGGGTCCAGCACCCCCAGCCCTGGGTCCCAGGGTTCTTGAATGAAAGAGACCTGGTTGTTTCTTTTTCCTTTCTCTTTCCCTCTCTCGCTTCCTTCCACCTTCCCTATACCTTCCTCCTTCTCTGTCTCCTTTCCTTCATTTCTTTCTTTCCCTTCCTTCCTCCCTCCCTCCCTTTCCTTCCTTCCTTCCACTCATCATTCTCTTTTTCATTCTTTCCCCCTCCCTTCCACCTTTCCTACCTTCCCTTCTTTTCTTCCTTCCTTCTTTCCTTCCTTCCACTCATCCTTCATTTTCTCTTTTTCATTCTTTTCTCCTCCCTTCCACCTTTCCTCCCTCCCCCGTCTTTTCTTCCTTGTTTCTTTCCTTCCTTCCTTCTACTCTTCCTTTTCTTTTTCATTCTTTCCCCCTCCCTCCCTCCCTTCCCCCCTCTTCTTCCTGTTCATCTCTCCCTATCACCAGCCACACAGCCTGGCACACTGTGAGGCTCTAATGATGGGAACACATGTAAGTGCCATGGGGTGGGGCCCCGGAGGAGGGGGGCTCACAGTGGGAGGTGAGTGCCTGCCTAACGCTGACTTTGGGTGTCCACTCGGCACCCCAAAACCACGAATGGGACCTCTCCTACTTAGGCCACAAAATGCCATCCCAGGCTTGTCTCTCACCCACCTCCCTGCTCCTTTCTGGTTCCCCCCAGTCCAATCTAGGAGGCAGAGAATCTGCTCCTGGCCTTTTCTGGGGGGCGGTCACTGTGCCCCTTCTGTGTACATCTCCTGGTGCACACAGAGGCTTCTCTTTGTTATCTGCTTACCTAGGAGGGGAGCCTTGCTAGCCGGCTCATAGGCCGGGAATGCCCTGCTTTAATAGCTGTTACCTGTCTGGTTTTCCATCGCTGCTTAACAAAGGACCCCAAATTTTAGTAGTTTAAAACCATCTCCATTTTATTATATCTATTTTGTGGGCCAGGAATCTGGGTTGGACTTGGCTGGGTAATTCTTCTCTTCATGGGGTGTGGCACTCAGCTGGCATCCAGTTGGGAGCTTCATTCCCAGATCTGGGGCCCTGGTGGGGATGGCTGCCAGGCAGGGTCAGCTGGGACCCCAAACGTGGCCTGTCTGCGTGGAGAGCTCAGGTGTGGCATGTCTCCAGTCAGCTGCCCGGAGAGTGTTCAGGAAGACAGCGGCTGCAAGTCTCCTTCTGGGCTGGCCACAGCAGGGGACGGTGTCACTTCCGCCACACTCCAGCGGTCAAGCAGGTACCTTGGGCTGGATCAGATTCAGGGAGGGGCGTTAGACCCCACCTCTCAATGGGAAAAGGGACAAAGGATTTGGGGACGTTTCAATTTACCATTCTGCCCAGGACTTTCTCAAAGGGGCTGCCCCAACTCTGACTCTCACCAGTGGTTTTTGGGGCTTCCGTAGTGAGATTTTTCATGTTAACTTTTTTTGGAATGGACGAAGCCTGCTTGCACGTGTCTGGAAGCTCACCAGCTACAGGGCACAGCTGCTTTCCTTGCACTGCCACCTGCCCCTGTCTCTGTAGGGCAAAAACGAAAGTGCAGGAGCATCCTCCGTCCTAACCCCCTTCTGCCTCCAGCAGGCCAGACCCTCACCGAGCTTCTCCCTCCTCCCAGCTCAGAACAGGTGCCCCCCCCTCCAGGCCAGCCCCTGTGCCCAACCCACTGCCACCAGTCCAGACCCTCTGGGACTTGGCCCCATCCGTCACCCGCATCTGTCACCTGCCGTCTTGCCTCAGTCTTCAGTCTCCCCAACTCCCCTGCTTCCTTTCTTGCAGACACAACTCTCATTGGAATGTCTGAAAAATTAGTTAAGACTTAAAGCAGATACATGAAGAACTTTGAATTAGGTGTATTTTTAGTGCTCAACTCTGAACGGTAAAGCTGGCCTCAAATTTGACAGAGGAGAAGGACCTAAGAGGAACGAAGCAGGGGAGAGAGATTTAATCAAAGCTTACACACACACACACACACACACACACCATCTGCCTTCTTCCAGAAAGGGCTTGGAAGAAAGAGATATTTTTCCATTTATCAAATATGAGTTCCAACACTTCTTATTCTTGTAACTACAAAGACCAGCACTCGCAGAAATGAACATTTCCAGCAGCTTTCAGGGTTTCAGGACCCTTTCGTAGATATTCTATATTTGGAGAATCTTCCAGATACCCAGATCCTTTACCCTCAGAGGGAAACTCTTTTTATTGCTTTTAAAGAAATGTGTCTGTTGTCCATTTCAGTGACAAAAATCCAGGAATTATTCCAATATGGAGCAGAATGAGTAAAAGGGGAGGAGAAAATCCTGGGGGGAAATCCAGCCCGCCAGCTGCGGTCCCCCTCCCCCGCCTGGGCACCCTGGACATGCCCTGCTCTGGGGTCCCCGCCTATCTCCACTGCCCATGGGCCAGGGCACGGCCGAGGGGCCGTGGGGCTGGTGAGCCCCAACTTGCCCTGGGTGAGTTCACAATCCCACGAGCAGCCACAGATGTTGAGGTCAGAGAGGGCTCCACACGGCACCCCGGTGTTTCTGTGACACACAGTGGGAGCCTTTGCTTATTAGTGGCCACAGTTACAGAGCAGGTGCCTGCGGAAGCCCACCATACGAGCGCTCCCCGCGAGCAGGTTCCTGCTTCCCAGAGGTGAGCAGAGCCGGGAGCTCTGCAACCCCCGGCTAAGCCAGCAAAGGCTGCAAGACAGTCTGCTTGGAAGGGCTGCTATTGGGCTCTGTGGAGTGAAAGCATGCTGGAGGGGGAGGGGGCTTCTGGTTTACAATCCTTGGCATTTCAGAGTTCCTCCTTACATGGCTTGATGTTCCGGGGAAGGTATGCTGGTGGCCCTTCCCTGCCTCATTTCCTTTCCACTCCCACATCTGATGGCTGCTAGCTGTGCGACCTCGGGCTTACGCTGAGATCCTGGGGTTCAGCGGCCCTGCTCATTTCTGAGTGTCGGGCAGCTGGCAAGTAGGGGTCACAACCGGATGCCAGGTTTGTCTGAATCCAAAGCTCATGCCCCCAACCACTCGACTGCGATGCTGTCCCCGAGCCATTTACAATAGCCAACTCCTGGGGACAAAGCATTTATTAAACAAACAGCCCATGCCTGTATGAAGGAATATGCTTTAAAACTATATGGAAGAATATTTATGTGGGAAGGGGTTTAAGATATGGTAAGCATAGAAAGCAGTTATAAAACAATCATGGAAAAGCTAATTAAAATGAAGTGCAAAATACAATTTCTAGCTGATTATATTGGCAGACAATTTTAAAGTCTGAAAATACCAAGTGATATTTAGGGTAGGTAGGAATGGGAACTTTAAAATCCCAAGTGATAGTGAGGGTATGTGAAATGGGAACTTTCATACACTACCAGGGAAGTCAAGTTGGCAGTAGCAAAACATGTATACTCTTCAGCCCAGCAATCCCAGTTCTAAATACCCATCTTGGGAAACCCTTGAGGAAGCACATACGTGGAGTATCCTTGCAGTATTGGTTGTAACACAGTAAAAAAAAAAATTTAACCATAGGGGAATAAAAAAAAAAAGTGATATTTCCATACAACAGAATATTATATGTTGTTTAAATAAACCAGCTAGTGCTCCATATAGTAACATGGGGAGGCTTTAAAAACATAGAGCAGAAATAATAGTTTGCAAATCAATATGAAAATCATTCCAGTTGTGTATATGAAACAAGCACACACTGCATACACACGCACTGTACATACAGACCCACACATAGCCTAGAAGGAGACATGTCAACTTCACGTTACTGGTTGCTTTTGGGGATGGGGGAGGGGGAATGGGACCACGCCGAGGAACCAGGAGAATTCTGACTCTCTCTGAAATGTTTCATTCCTAAACATGGAGATATATACATACATACCTCACACATTATTCCCAGATGCCAACGTCAATCCTCTTGGTCAGCAAGGCAGGTGTGTTTGTTAGATTACACTATACTCTTGTGTTTAAAAAATTGTTCTCCCTCTGTGGAAGTTTGAGTTTATTTATGAATTGCAAAAAGAGAGATTATGTTTGTAAACTAATCTATTCCTCTGGGTGTGATACCCTTTGATTGTATCAGATTCAGCTGACGTGTCTTGATTAAATTATCTGTTAAGATTAGAGCTTTGATTCAACCATGTCAGTAGGGCATTACTCAGGTTGAGTACCCCACTCCCTTGGCTGATATAAATGGACATTCACTCAAGAAGACACACAGAAACAGAGAGAACTTAGTCATTTTTGTCCTGCCATGTGACGGAAAGGAGGAGGTTCAAACAGCTAAAGCCCCAGAAAGAGAGATGAGCCATTTTCCTGACAGTTTGCAGCTGATGAGAACAGAGCAGCTGAGAAGGCCAGAGAGACCAGGCAGAGATCGCCTGCCATCTTGCTTCAACATGTGGTGACAGACTTTGGTGAGAAAGCAGCCTTGAGATGGACTCTTCAGGGCCTTGTAACTGTAAGTTTTTACCCCAAATAAATACCCTTTATAAAAGCCAACAAATTTCTGGTACTTTGCATCAGCACCCTTTGGCTGACTAGTATAGCCTCCTTTACCCCTAAGTGTGCCTTCACTTTTATCAAGTAAACAGTATTTCCATGGAGAGACAAAATGATTCCAAAATATTGCTGGTGGCTATCTCCGGTTGTTGGAATTATGGCTGGTTTAGATTTTCTTCTTTTTGCATATCTATGCTTTTAAATTTTTTCATATGGAACATTTATTACTTTTAAAATAAGGAAAACAGGGAATGTATATTTGAAATTCTTCTTTCATCTCAGGCCAGTGTGAGAAAAGAGTTTAGTCCCCAGGTCAGGTGTTTTCACCACTACCCTCTGTGACTGTCAACGTCTCCACTTGGGACACGAAGCATTAGCCATTGGAAGAAATAATTGGATTTATGACTTACTCTCCTTCTTCCTTAAAAAGAAAAGTTTGGGGTCTGTTTTCATTTCCTGCTAAATCAAACATAATGCAATGGGTTGGTTTAAACAATGGGAATTTATGACTCCTAGTTTTGAGGCGAGAAGTCCAGAACCAAGGTGCCAGCAAGCCAGTGCTTCCTCCCTTGAGGTTGTGGTATTCTGGGGCTGCCTGCCAGTGATGCTTGGGCCTTTGCTTTTTTTCACATGGTGATGCACATGGTGACCTCTCCTAGATTCTCTGCATTCCTTTGACTTCCAGCTTCTGGCTGCTCCCTGTGGCTTTCTTTCTTTGTGTGTCTGAACTTCATTCTGTTTATAAAGGACTCCAGCAATAGGATTAAGACCCATCCTGATTTGGTTAGGCCACACCTTAACTGAAGTAACCCCATCAAAATGTCCCACTTACAATGGGTTCACACACATAGGAATAGATTAAGAAGACTTTTTTCTGGGGTACATAGATCCAAGCCTCCACAGGGTCCATTCTGACGTTTATCAATGCGCAGGGTGGTGCAGGCTGGTGCCAGGCCACTTCCAGCTAACAAGAGCAACAATTTCTATTTTCATTTCTAGCTCAGGGCACATCTCTGAAATATCCATTGGCTAGACTCTATAAAAGTTGCTTCAAAAATATAAATAACTTGAAATAATTTTGGTTTCCTCATTAAGATGTTTTTCTCCAGTTGGAAGAATAATTTGGACTGAGGCTTCTCCTCTGGCTCAGTTCCATTAAATTATCATCCATATGAGAATATTCTTGAGAGTAGAGAGACACTTGGCATAGATCCAGACTAGTCCAGGGACAGAGGGCACAAGGTCACCCTAACTATGACTGTTGAAAGAACTTTATGTAGGATGTGACCAGATGCCATGCATCCAACCAGTGCTGATGGCAAGACTGTGAGCCACGCCCTGTGTAGTCCCGGAAGAACGTGGCGGCTCCACTGAGCTCACTGCCTGCTCCAGGGACCAGTCCTGCCTCTGCTGACAGAGGTTCAGAAGGAATCGTGCCTGAAGGCTCTTTAGGTCACACCCTGTCTGTGGCAGTTTGATATTATTTGTGAATTCCAAAAAGATAGATTATGTTTGTAAACTGGTCTCTTCCTCAGGGCGTGATAACCCTTTGATTGTATTAGATTCAACTGTAACATCTGATTAAATTATATTAAGATTAGGGCTTTTCAAACTCAGCATATAAATTCATTACATTCCCCGCAGCGTGGGACATGACTCCCAGGGATGAGCCTCCCTGGCACCAAAGAATTGCTACCAAGTGCTAACTAACAATGCAACTGGAAAAAAAACCTTAACCAAAAGGGGGAAAGGGTAAAGACAAATGAGTTCAAATGGCTAAGAGGCTTCAAAGTGAGTCAGGAGGTCATTCCAGAGGTTACGTTTATGCATGTTTCAGCAGAATCTCATTGAATGCTAAAGTAAATATTGCCTCAAATAGCAGGGCTCCTGAGGGCTCTGGAGACATCCAGACACCATAGGCAGGGAAGACAGCTCAGGAGTTTGGCACCCTGCCAGTGGGCCCTATTTTGGAATTTATGCTGCCCAGTGTGACAGTGTTGGAATCAGTTGTGGTTTCCTTACATATTGCTCTTCTGCCCCTTCTATTTGAACCTGTAGTTAGTACTAGAGTTGATAGGTATATGTCCAAGAGACCCAAATCTTTGGGCTCCACATACCAGTTGGGCCCTGAATCTCAACAGAGTTGCAACACCTACTATACAGTTGGACTCACCAAGGACAACTAACAAGGAGGTGATGATGGACAACTACCATACTGAGGAACCAAGAGAGACTTTAACTGCAAGCAAGAGAGTCCCATCCATCTTCCCCATGGGATCTAAGCTCCTCTCAATTAGAGGTGGAGTGAGTATCACCATGCCAGTATCCTCAGGATTGTGGAATGAACAATGGACTAGAATAGACTTACTGTTCTTCTACTATAGACTTATTGTGATTCCAGCAATGGAAGAACTTTTATCATTGATATGGAGGCAGTAGCCACCAGAGGTTCTGAGGGGAGAGAGAGGGAAAAATAGGTATAATATTGGGGCATTTTTGGGACTTGGGAATTGTCCTGAGTGACATTGCAATGACAGATACAGGCCATCATGTACCTTGTCATAACTTACAAAATTGTGCAGGAGAAATTGTAGACTACAATGTAAACAATAATCCACAGTTAGTGGCAATACTCCAAAATGTGTTCATCAATTGTAACAAATGTACCATTTGTTACATTTGGTAAATGTGGGAAAGCTAGCGAGTGGGGCATATGGAAATCCTCTATATTTTTTATGTAACATTTTTGTAATCTAAGTATCTTTTTTAAAAAATAAAAAAGTGTATATATATATTAAAAAAATATATTAGGGCTTTGATTGAACCATGCCATTAGATTGCAACTCAGCGTTGAGTCCCAGGCCCCTGGTGGGCTGATAAAACAGACTCTCACATGGAAGTAGAGAAACAGAGAAGAACACAGAGAGGAGATAGCTCATTAGACCCGGCAGAGGTCCCGGGAAGAGAAATGAGCCTGATAGTCTATAGGTGACCTTGTGAAGAGAACAGAGCAGCTGAGTCCAGAAAGAAACAAACCCCAGGGAGAGAGACGAGCCTTATGCCAGCCTACAGCTGAGATCAGAAGAAGCTGGGATGATGGAGCCTTAAGAGGAAGAGGAAGAGGAAGGCTGAACCCTTGCAGATATTGCCCGCCATCTTGCGTCAACACTTGGCAACAGACTTTGGGTGAGGAAGTACCTCTTATGGTACCTTGAGTTGGACTCTTTAGAGCCTGTGACTGTAAGCTTCTACCCCAAATAAATACCCTTTATAAAAGCCAACAGAGTTCTGGTACTTTGCAACAGCACCGCTTTGGCTAATTCACTGCTTTTGATGCCTCAAGGGGTGGGGGAGTGCTAAGCAGAAGCGGGAAGCTGACTCATTCAGGGTGGAGGGCAGGAACCTCCGGCCTGGCTGGGGCGCTCCCAGCTTCCCCAAGGAAGGGGTGTTAACCTGACACCCAAGGAGCGGTGGGGTGAAGCAGGAAAGAGAGAGGGCCCTGCACATCCAGAGACTGGAGGCAGGAGGCAGGAGGCAGGAGGCAGTAGGCGCAGGGCGCATTTAGGCACCGAGGGACGGAGAAGGCGTTCTGTGCCTGGCGTGTTTATTTATCGTCCTATATTTGGGAAAATCAGCCCACCCTGTTCTTGAAAGTCATCATCCCTGCGGGCATGTCCCAGCAATCCAGGCGGTTCTGGAGGTTTGGAGAAGGATGTAGTCCACAGTCCCTGTGCTTCCAGGAGCAGGCGCAGTGGGGGTGGAGGGGCTTTCCCTGTGGGTGGGGGCCCGAGGCCGGGGCCCTCCGCGGGTGCCATCTGGGTGTTTCTATGAGCTGGCGGCTTTAGGTTCTCACACTCCCTCTGCTTCCTATGTTAGGCTGTTCTCTTTCAAGCAGCCTAGAGGTCCCAGCACCCCGATGGGGCCCGCTGGAGGCCCGGGCTGGCAGGGGGGCGGGGCGGGGCTGGCTCTGCTCTTTTTCCCAGGGCAGCATTTCACACCGGGCTCGGCCCTCTGTGTGGATCCAGGGATGCTTGGGTCATTGCACTTGGCAACAGGGAAGGCAGTTTTCTGGGCACCTGAGGGACGACTGTGTACTCATGCACCGTCTCCAGACAGTCCTCTGCAAATGGTCAGTGTGCCCCAATGCCTTACACATCGATGAGCAGGTTCACCGCCTGGAACAGGTTCCCAGGACAGTGGCCTGGGGGACAGAGGGGCCCTCAGGAGCTCAGCCAGCTCCAGGAATGGGACCAGCCTCCTGGGGTCCGAGCGCCGACACCCACAGCCCAGGGGCCGCGGCAGAGCCACGCTGGGCACAGGTCAGTCCCCCAGCCATGCCCACGGGCGCAGCAAGGGCAGTCTGCAGGCGGGAGGGCCGCTGGCCAGCTCTGTCTCCTAGGGCGGACGACTATGACCATTAGAGAGTCAGGCACACGGACTTTGGAGTCAGAAAGGTCTGGGCTTGGGTCCCGGCGTTGGCCCTGGCTGGCTGGGCGACAAGTGATTTCACTCCTCCAACGTGAAGTGGGAACCTCACTGCCCCTGTCTTGGGGTGTTGTAGGAGGCCCATGAGATGATGTGCAGGTGATATTTAGCATCACCTGTCAGGTGAGCTGCTCTCAGTAACTGCGGGTATTGCCTCTCTTATCTCTGCAAAGCTGAGCTGGAGCTCGGCCACCCTAGAGGCTGGGCCTGGGGCATCTGCTATCCGGGACCTTTGAAAACTAACTCAGCCACCTTGTGGAAGCTGGTCCTCCTCAAACTCCAGCTCCATGTAATTTCAAACCTGTTCTGACCAAACCAAATAGAACAAAAAATCCTAATCCCAAACCAGGTTACCGAGGCAACATGTGAAACAGAAATTTTAAAAGGTGGTCATCTAGGTTCTATAACATTTAAATAAATTTCTTTTTGCCTTAATTTTATTTTTAGATCTCCACCCAAGCTCAGTCATTCTGACAAACCCCCTTGGTGGTCCAGTGCCTCCGGCAACTAGATCTGAGAATGGAGGCTGAGCCTAGCAGCTGGACAAGTGGATTTGGGAATGAGTTTGCCGCTAAGCTGGACTCGGGTTGCCATCTGGAGACTCAGCAAGGCATCTGACCCCTCCCCCGCCCTGGTGTTCATCCTGATCTCAGTTATTTGTCCCACAGGGTCCAACTGCTTTTAAAAGTTGTAATGGTATATCCATACAACGAAATAATATTCAGCTGTAAAAAGGAACGAAGCCCCGACAGGTGTGACAACGTGGATGAACCTTGAAGACATAATTTTGAATGAAATACGCTGGACACAAGAGAACAAGTATTGTATGAGTCCACATGTATGTGAAATAACTAGAATAGGCAAATTTATAGAGACTGGAAGGAGATTAGAGGTTACCAGGGGCTTTGGAGAGGGGAATGGGCAGTTATTGTTTAATGAGTATGCAGTTTCTGGTCGGGGAGATGAAAAAGTTTTGGTAATGGATGGTAGCATTGGCAGGCACTGCACTGTGAGTGTAGTTAATGCTATTGAATTGTACACTTAAAAGCGTTAAAATGGGACATTTTATGCTGCATATATGTTATCACAAGAAAAAATAACCCAGGCACGATTCTCATACAGAATCAGAACCAGGAAACATCTTTTGGGGATCCTTTGGCAGTTTCCGGTGGGTTTTTCTGTTTTGCTTCTTTTTGAGTAGCATTGTTCATGTGCTTCCACTGGGGTGAAGAGATACCTACACATTTTCTTAAATACAGAGAGTATGGTCTTCTTGGCACGAATGAGGAGTGAACTCAAAGATAAGTGCTCTGGTGTGCAACCTCTGCTCAAATGTCCCAAAGTACAGGTCATTTAACTACTTTAGTTAATGCCTCTAGCTAGTCAATTAATTTGTCCAGATACCTGTACAGCATGCATATATGAAGAATGATTACAACGCTAAAACATCTGATGAAGAAAAATGAAAAATAAATCCAGAAGAGTGACCATTCGGGGGCTACTGCTAACAATTTGATGTAAATCCTCCTGGTCTTCTATGGTTTGCATTAATGGTGTTTTATGAAAATTGAGGCTGTAGCAAACAAAACTGCCCCTCTTTTTCTTTCTTTTTTTTTTTTTTTTTTGATATTCTTGCTATATTGTGAACATTTTTTTCATGTCATCCTATAACTCTACAATATTAAGAGCTGATAGGCATACTGTAATTTCTTTTTACCAGTTCTTTATTGTTGGACTTTTGTTTTTTCCCCACATTTTGCCATTATAAACAGCACTGTAGATGTAAGATACTTATGCATATATCTTTACTTACATTTCTGGTTATTATTTAAGGAATACTGGTCAAAGATTTGCTATGTGGGTTATAAATTGCATAATATAATCTGCTAGATACCCTGCAGGTTTCTCAAAACCTTACCAATATTATTAGACTTGCTTTTTAAAATCTTTGCAGTTTGATAGAGGCAATATTGTTTTAATTAGCATTTCTTTATTAATAGTGAGTCTGGAAGTTTTCCTTATACATTTTGATCATTTTTATTTCTGCCTTTGGGAGTTGCTTATTAATGTGTGCTGCCCATTTATCTTTGCTTTTCTGTCTTTTTATTGCTAAAGTTTAAGAGCTCCTATTCTCTCTACTGAAAATGTTTTCCCCATTTCGTCTTTTCCTTTTTAATTTTGTTGATTTAAAACAGAAGTTACCAAACCCAAAAGACACTTCTTTTTTCCCTGCTCGCCCTCCCCGAGACCACCTGGTCTCTCCAGGGCTCTTTGTCCCTCGGCTCTCGTGACATCACCCTCCTCAGCTTTTCCTGCCACTTCTCCAGCCAGGCCTTCTCGGCCTCTCTTGTAGGTAGGTCCTCCTCTGCCCAGTGCTTTCCAGGCTTTGACCCCTGCCCCTTTGCTCTTCTCCCTGAGAAAAACTGCATCTTCTCCCTTGACTTCCACCACACTCTACGTGCTGACGACTACGATCCACCACAGCTGTGACTTCTCCCGGCTGAGCTTCAACCCTATGTGTCCAGGTGCCTACTGGACACCTTTCGCTTGGGTGTCTCCCAAGAGCCCCAAACTTGCTGGAACTCACCATCTTCCCCTCATAATGCTACTCCTCCTCTGTGCCTTATCTTCCTAAATGCCCTACCACACCACCACCCCATTGCCCACGCAGGAAGCCTGGCTATCATCCTTGACGGCCCCTTCCCACCTTCCACAACAAGAACTGGAGACGTCCTAAATCTCCCCAGTTCCCCTTTCTCCACCCCACACCTGCAACCCCAACCCAGACAAGGATTATCTCCCTCTGGATTACAGCAACAGTCTCCTGTCTCCCCTGGCCCCCATCCAAGCCATACTCCTCATCACAGACCGAATTGTCTTTCCTTAAAAAAAATATACAAAGCTCACCAAGTAAGTCCTCTGTTACGGGGGGAGCGGATGTGGCTCAAGCAGTTGTGGCTCAAGCAGTTGAGCGCCTGCCTCCCACACGGAAGGTCCTAGGTTCCGGGTGCCTCCTAAAGAGGACAAATAAACAACAAGCAGACACCGAGCAGACATCAAGCAAAAACAATGAGCAGACAATGAGCAAACACAATGAACAAACAGACGGGAGAGCCACCTTGAGGCGGGGGAATCCTTTAATGGCTTCCTTTTATACTCAGGATAAAGTTCAAAATCCTTAATAGGGTATATCCTACTCATCTGCCAAAAACATTATATTAAAAACAGTTTAATTCTTTTCCTTTGAAGTGCTTTCTGTCCTAGGTAATATCCCACCACGGATACACAGTCAAATAACCATGTTTTAAAATTGTTTGAAATAGTTCCTTTCTGTGTGGTTAGGTCACTAACTTGACATTGTTCATTGTTTCACTTTGCTCTGGATTGTTTTGGTATTGCTTTATAAATTTATTTTTGTTTTATTATTATGTAAAATATTTCCATGGTTTCAAGGAAAAATCTAGAAAAATAAGTTTATTTGGAGAAAAGTCTCCCTCTTCATTAGATGAGTAGTAGCATATTACACACAGTTCTCTCCACCTTGCTTTTTTCATCTAAAAATATATCCTGGGTATCCTGCCATAATAGTATATAGAGATATTCCTTCTTTCTATAATTGGGTAGTACTTCTTTGTCCTGCCCATATGGTGGTGCCATGGTTTATTCATCCGTGACCCTATTGATGAACATATGACTTTTATCTGGTTTTTCGCTTCTACAAACTATGCTGCAGCGGGACAGCCTTGTGCATTCTCCTTTTCTTCTTCCTGCCAGCCTACCTTTGGGATAGGTTTTTTGAAACTCAATTGCTGGGTCAGAGGGTATATGTGTATGTTTGTTGGTAGATGTTGCCAAATTGCCCTTTATAGGGTTTGTCCCCTTTTGTATTCTGTTTCTCCATGGTCTCACCAACCGAGTGTCATCACACTTGTACATTTCTGCCAATCTGATAGCTAAAGGATAACACCTCAGTCAAGTTTTAATTTGCTAAATGCAATTTTCTTATCATCAAAATTAGAATAAGAGGTAAGAAATGTTTTGTCTCGTTGGTCTCTCTTTAATTGAGCATTCCATCAGGCACGTGGGCTACATCCAGGCACATCCAGGTTTCACCAGCCTGTGGCTTTCACATGATGTCCCAGGAGCTCTCAAAGCCCAAACGACAGCAGTTTGAGGTGCCCTCAACACACCTAAAAAGGACAGAGCCGTCCTTTCATTTCAGTGATTTGGGGGAGTTGTCGGGGGTGGGGGTGGGCTCCAAGGTAGGCACCCTCCAGTCTGCTGGCTGTGTCCCCACGTGCTGCACCATGTCCGTCCTCTGCCACGACACAGCTCCTGCGGGCCCAGGACCCTGGCAGTGACGACGCTTTGGGGCTTGCTGCGGCCATGTGGTAAGCACGCTCACGCTGACCAGCCCCAGTGGCCCGCCTTGGTGGGCCACAGAATGCGCCACAGTGCTACGATACCAAAGAGGCTGGGAGGATGGCAGCCCCCAGCACTGGCCTCTCCCTTCACCCCCAGCGGGTGCCCAATCTCAAGATTATGCTTCAAGAGCTCAGTCAGCTTCTGGCTTCTGGTCCAGCTCAGAATCTTGTAGAGATTCTCATGGAAAGAATTCATTCTTTGGATAGTTCCAGTCCCACCCAAGGGGCAGAAGGAGTACAGAGGCCTCCCACTATTCCATAAAACAAAATCTCCCACGTACACCGATGCCCACAAACAGAGGCAGGGCCACGAGTCAGGGAGCCTCAGCTACACGGAGGGCATCTGCATTGGCCTCAGATTCCCTGTCACGTGGGACTCTGAGGCCACCCTCCCGCCTCGCAGATGGGCAGATGGGCAGGAACGCGCAATGAGATGGCAATTCACGGCTCCTCAGAGTGCGATGGGGAGTACTGCCCAGGACACTCTGAAGTCATTTTAAAAGGCAAAATAACAGAAAACGGACAAAGCTGCTCAAAATTGCATTTAGATAAAATAAAATCAGCCTGGAGTGCACACACTTTAACAATGCACATACTGGTGTTTTGAAAAATTCATTTTTGATTAATATTCTTTCAGAGATTCACTTACAAACAAAAAATAAAAATGCATGGATAGTATTGTCAAGCAAGCAGAGTAAAGCATAAAATGATTTAAATGAATTAGGAAAACTACTGCAACTGAGTTTGGAAAAAAAACCTCTAAAATATACATAAAAGCTAGAAAACAGCCTGAGGACTCATAAATTTCATCACTCTCTCCCGCCCACCCCCACACTTCCAAAAAAAAAAAATTCATGATAAATGAAAAAAAAATGCTAGATGGCACATTCCATTTTTATTTTTTACTCTCATTTTCATCAGTTGGTTATTCTGTGTAATGAGCTGTGGGCTCCAGAGGCTAAGATGGGCACGTACAAAATGTAAGGAGTGGCTCCCACTCAGGGCCGGGCAGGTGCAGGGGCTGTGAGCGCCCCCTACAGGTGAGGCGCCCTGGGGACCTCACCTGGCCCCACCCCCACTGCAGAGCCTCAGCCCAAACCCTCAGTGCTCAGACTCCAGGGAGCTCGGTGGGAAACGACGTGGAGTACAGCATTCCCAAAAGGAAGCGCTCGTGGACTCTGGGCCTGCCCATGCCCTTGAGAAGTCAAGTCTATTGCTCGAAAGTCAGGATCATCTGGACCTGTTCTGTAAGTTTAACGTCTTGCTTTTCCAACAGAGAAACTCCTGACGCTCAACTTCCCCTCAAAGACCAAGGAGTGGGGAGACTGGCATGAGGATTCCAGAACCTGGAGGTAAGTCAAGGTTATGTTCCCTGGAATTCACTTTATCTGTAAAATCCACGGACATTAGGTTCAGTTAATTCCCTTACACCTGTAGCAACCTGTGGTCCCCAAGTCCGGTACTCCAGGAACACCCTAATCTGACAGTATCTGTAGGCAAAGCACGTGGGGGACTGGGGCTGGGGAGAGGCCGAAAGCAGGGCCACAGCAGGACTTTCGGCTTCTGTCATCTCAGGGAGCCCAGCCCCAGGCCATGCAGATTGGGGGGGCATCCTGGTGAACCTGGAAAAAGTGTTCTTTGGAAAAGGCGTCAAGATTTACTCTCGAGTTAATGATGCACGGGTCGATTGACGGGCACGAGAGGCTCTCCCGGCACTGAGGGGGTGATTCGGGGAGCCCCGGAATCAGTGAGGACGGCTTTCACCGGCAAAGCTGCACCAGAGACGGGGAAGTCAATCAAGCAGCCGTGTTTATGGAGTCAAAATGTGGGAAATAGATGAGTTTAATTGCTGATTGTTCTGGAGACCCCTACCAAGATATTTTTTTTAAAAATGTGGACTAAGTGTTGCCTGAGACAGGCACAGTGAAGGAATCAAAGTTTATTCAGAGCCTGACATGCTGCTGATTGAAGTACAAAGAGTAATCATGGTTGTGTGTTTTTTCTCCATATGGCTTTTAACATTTACAAAGAAAATGATTTCAAGGGGAACACGCTAAAGAGAAACAACTCTGTAAACAGCTCCCAATCAGCCAGACCCTGACCCAGGACCACCCCCCCCGCCTACCCCCAGCACCTAAACGCAGCGGGAATTCTTCTTTTGTTCCTGGCTGGGAGGAAGGGGAGGAAGGGTCAGCCTTAAGCACACCCGGTGCCCCTCCCAAACCTGCCGGCGTGCCCGGTGGCCCCATCTGGGTGACGTGGGCAGGGACCTCCCCTCCCTGCTCCTCAGAGCCCCTTAGAGCGTTTTATCTGAGCACAGGGGCAAGCTCGGAGGGCGTGGGGGAGGTTCGCCGGACCAGGCAGCGAGCCTGGGGCCTGCCCCCTCCTTGGAGCCTCATGGGCCCGAGTCTTGAGGAAAAGGGCCTCTTTCTGGAGGCCCAGGCCCTCTGGGGGTGTCCTGGAGCACCTTGAGGCGCCAGCCTGGATGCCCAGGGCTCTCTAGGGCTCTGGTGGCTCAATGTGTCACAGCACCCTGAGACCACCCAGGGTGGAGGCTGCGGTTCCGTCCAGTGCCGAGGCGGAGCCAGGCCCTGCTGACCGCTGAGGCCCATTCCTGGGTTATTCTTAAACACAGGCTTTCGTTACAGCCTTCAAATTAATTCATTAAAGCCAACATGCCTGGGAGTCCAGGGAGAACCCCATTCAGAGGCATCAACTGGCCTTTGGGCTGAGGGCCCCACCTTTTTAGGGTGTAGGTGCCCATTGGACTACTTTTTTATTTTTTAGGAGGTACCAGGGATCAAACCCGGGACCTCGTATGTGGGAAGCAGGCGCTCAGCCATTGAGCTACGTCCAGTCCCATTGGTTTACTTTTTTAAAAAAGATTTATTTAATTTTTTTCCATTCCCCCTGCCCCGCTTTTGCTGTCGTTGTGTCCATTCGCTGGGCAATTCTGTGTCTGTTTCCTGCCCTCTCTTCTCATTCTTCTCCTCCTGTCTTCACTGAGATTCGATCCTGGGAACCTCTGATGTGGGAGAGAGGCATTCTGCCACCTGTGCCACCTCAGCTCCTGGTTTTTTTGGTGCATCTCCTCTTGGCTCTCCCTTGTGTCACTCTCCTGTTATGTCATCATCTTGCTGCATGGCTCGTGGGACCCGATGGCTGACCCACAAACGGGGCCTAGAGGCCCACGCACCTTCTATATTTTCTTTATTTTACCAGGAGGTCCCAGGGATTGAACCCAGGTCCCTCCATATGGGAGACGCACGCCCAGCCATTTGAGCCACATCCGCCCCCTACTGGCTTACTTTTTAAACTCTGTTTTCGGGCCAAGCCTAACTTTGTGATTCAGGTCGAGATGTGTATTCCATGGCCATGTGTCACATCTCTCTCTGTCCCATTCTTGTCTAAGTCCGATGGCAGCCCACCCAATTCCTGCTATAAATTACTTAAATCCACACAAAGGAAACCATGGTTCAGAGGAAGACACATGAGCCAAGATGGAAATTAGAGCAAGGCAAGGAGAAGCCCCTCTGCGGGAAGCAGCCCAGCATTTGGCTTCACTGCTGTTTTGTTTTTTTTCTTCTCATTTATTTTTCCGAATTTACCTCCTCTCTGCCTTTCCACTGGGATGTAGTATTGCTTCTGATTTTCTTGCTCAGCTGATGGGGCACAGTTTTAGGGGCTTCTGCTTGAACCTTCTTATCACAATTTATCGGGTTCCGCCAGTTGGGAAGTATATCCTGATTACAGACCATGGCCACAGGCTGGGTCCACCCTAGGGGGTGAATTTGGGCCACTTTCCCCTTCACCCAAGCTTCCTCACGGGTTCTAGGTTTTCTCCTCTCCCCAGAGTACAGCTACTGTACTAAACGGCTGCAGGTCCGTCTGAGGAAGGATTGGGGAATTAACAGCAGCCTCCAAGACCTGCAGGCCGAGGAGTGATGGCCCCAGTGGGGCTCAACCATTGCACAGTCTTGCTCCGGCCTCAGATTCCTCTCCAGCCATCCCAGCCCCCCGCTGTTCTCAAGACACTGCACGGCTTCCTGCCGCTCCCTCTGCCTGGGGTTTGTCTCCCTCGTCTGTCTGCGCAGCCCTCTCCTGTGCCTTCGAGTCTTTTCCACGGAAAACGTCTCCATCTAAAGCCGTAACCCGCCCGGCGTGTCCTAGCCCCCTCCTTCGTTTAATCTTTTCCAGGGTACCCAGCCCCATCCAACAGCTTCTGTTTGTCAACTCAGCTCTCCTGCTGGAACGCAAGCTCCCAGTGAGGGCAGGCGCTCAAGGATGTTGTCTGTGCTGTTCGCTGCTGCGTTTCCAGTACACTCTGTGTCGTGTGCCTATAAATTAATGCTGAATCAGTGAGTGGATGGATAAATGATGTTGGCTCTGCCCCCCGCCCCCCGGAAGCCAGCCTTTTCTGCATGCTTAGTGCTCTCAATTCTGGTTAGAGGCCTCCCCCGCCCCACCCTGGAAGATTTCTGTTTCCTATAAGTCCAACACTGTAATTAAGAAAAGAGTGTGTTCCGTGCAGGTTCTGTTCTGTTTTGTTTTGAACTGGAGGGCCCATTCAGAGAATCTAATTAGTCATACTAATCTATTTGTTTTGTTGGTAATTTGCTTAATGGTTTTGTATCTATTTTCTTAGGTGAAATTAGGTTATGGATGCCCTTTCTTTGTGTTAGCTTCCACCTTTGAAGGACTTGATGTTATTGTCAGGCTGTTTTTCCCCAATATTAAAACGAATTCGCCACCTTTCCCTCCCAGGAACTACTTATATATCGCAGGATTGGAAGTTTGAATGAATTCACCCAAAAAACTTGCTAGGCCCAGAGACTTTTTTGGAAGGCAATTATGAATAATTTCTAAAGCATCTTCTTTATATATTGGTCTATTCGGGCATTATAGATCTTCTTACAGCAATTTTGGTAAATTAATATTGTCTGCAAAACCATACATTTCACCCATATTTTTCAACTGAGCTCTGCAGAATAGGTGCTAACATTTTAAAAGTTGTCCCTATCTGTTTTTTTTTTTTTTTAAGATTTATTTATTTATTTACTTTTATCCATTTTAAACCCCCCTCCCCATTTTTGCTGTTTTGTATCCATTCGCTGGGCAATTCTCTGTGTCTGTTTCCTGCCCTCTCTTCTCATCCTTCTCCTCCTGTTTTCACCGGGATTCAATCCTGGGAACCTCCGACTTGGGAGAGAGGTGTCCTACCACCTGTGCCACCTTAGTTCCTGTTTTTTTGGTGTGTCTCGTCTTGGCTCTCCCTTGTGTCACTCTCCTGTTACGTCATCATCTTGCTGGGTGGCTCGGCGGGGCCTGGTGGCTCATGCGTGGGGCCTAGGGGCACTCCCGTTCATGGGGCCTGATGGCCTGTGTGCCCTCTATATTCTTCTTTATTTTACAGGGAGGTCCCAGGGATCAAACCCAGGTCCCTCCATATGGGAGACAGATGCCCCACATCCGTCCCCCCATCTGTTTTTGTACCTAACATTTCATTGCTAATTTTAGTCCAGATGAATATGCCTTTTTCTTGATTCAAACAGCCCTTTCTTCGAAGTTTTATTCTACCGTATTTCTTCCTCCTAATTTATTAATGTCTCCTTTTAGGTTATTTTTTTATTCTTGTTCTTCTTAAGATTACCTTACTATTTTTTTCTAATTTTTTGAGCAGAATCTTTTATTTCATTTTTCTTTTATAAATAATAAAAGTATTTAAGTCTATGGATACAGTATTAGTAATACTCTATACTTTTTTTAAAGATTTATTTAATTTATTTATTTCTCCCACCCACCCACCCTCGCTGTTTTGTGCTCTCTGTCTGCTTTCTGTGTCTGTTCATTATGTGCTCATCTTCTTTAGGAGGCAGCAGGAACCGAACCCGGGAACCCCCATGTGATAGGCAGGCACCCAACTGCTTGAGCCACATCTGCTTCCCACTCTATACTTTCTGATAGGTGGTGTTCTTATTTTATAAATGATATAGTTTTATATTTTATTTTTTGGCACAAGAATGTAACAATCTTTTTGCTCTAGTACTTTGATACTCCTTCTAAACATTATGATATAAGCCAAACAAGTCACCTCTGGGTTTCTTTGTAGTTGCTAACAAAGAGGAAGAGAGGTGTAAGCAACCCACCAAAACATAATCCATTGATCATTTCATCAGTCATGACTCTGCAATTACTCAAACAAGTCACTTACTTCAACTGCTTCCTGACTTTTTTACACCATGGGTATGCATGCTAAGTTGATGGTGAAGGGTGGGTATGAAGTTCTGGACATGGGGCTAATCTATAAAGTTGTTCATCCACTCAAAAACGATTAAGGCTCTCTTCTGTGACCAAAGAAAGCCATCTCTGCAGAGTCGATGAAAACAACCTTCTAATGCGTTGCTCCACACAGTGACTCAGGGCTTCACACAGGGAGTGCTTGGTCTGAGCAGCAGACCTTCCAGAAACCAGCTGGACAAGGCAGCAATACGTGTTTCTAGTTTTAGGTAGCTACCTGGACAGATGTTGTGGCAATTCCCCCCACGTCAGGCAAACCACCTCGGGAAAAAGTGCTGGGTGTGGGCTCTGAGCTGGGCAAGGCGCCTTCTGTTTAGCCATGTTCTCTAGTGGGCCCTTTCCCCCTCTTAACTGAGGGGTCTATATGTGAGATGTTATGAAAGGACAACGGTCTGTGGCAACTACAGTGATTTCTGTGGCTTTTAGTTGGGTGAAATGCAGAAAAGAAGGGTGGGGATCAGAGACAAGGAGATTTTCCCTCTGGAAGAGGAACAAAAAGGGAAATCAACATTGATATCTAGGAAAAATGGCCACCATATAAAAATACTACTATCCTTTCTGAAATCCCTTCATTTCTAAACTAAATACATTTTCTCAAACTATGATACAGGGATAAAAAATAAAGAATTGGAACTTGATAGGCATACTGAATTTGGCACCAGAGATTTTTTAATCAATAGCAGAACATCCAGCAAATGGAATCTGTCGTCTTCAATAATGCCATATTTTTTTGGTAACATGATGATAGTCGGCTGTTAATGGTGATTTATATTTTCGTAACATGATCTAAACTAGCTATAATATAATGAATGCATTTTAAAACCCACTAAAGCTTGGGAGCCAGAATACAGCACAAAACATCTTGCTTTGTCAAACACCACAGGAAGAGTCAGAAGGCTATTAGGTATTGCGGAAACCACAACATAAATTCATCTGTCAAAGACTTATCTTCTGCATTTTTCTATGCCCCATATTAAGACCAATTTATATATTTGAAAAAGGAGCAAAGCAATGGTAGGATTGACATTCTTTAATATAAATTAAGGAGTCAAAAGCAGATTCTTTTATCATCCTCATCTTTGACAATACTCAAGGCCCCAGAATTCTACTGCAAAGCACTGTGGTTTTCAATAATTTTTAGGGAAACAATTCCTTTGAAAATCTGATAAAAGTTGCAACACTTCTTCCCAGAAAAACACACATACATTTTCTTTTCAGTTTCAGGAGTCTGTGAATCTACTGAAGCCCATTAAAGGACCCTGTGTTGGCAAGGATGTGGAGCAACTGGATGTTCATATGTTGCTGTTGGGGAAGCGAAATGGCACAGCCACTTTGGAAGAAATGTAAGGCATCGCCTTATAAACATACACTTACCATGTGGCCTAGGAATTTCACCCCAAGGTATTTATTTTACCCAAAAGAAATGAAAACACATGCCCACACAAAGACGGGCATGCAAATGTTCACAGTGGCATTGTTTAAAATAGCCCCAAACTCCAAGAATACCAAGTGTTCATCAACCGGTTAATAGATAAAAATTGTTTATACCTGGATATACTATGGAATACTACTCAGCAACACAAAGGAGCAAATCACAATATAACACAGATGAATTGTAAAACTGTTATGTCAAACACAAGGCTACATAGTATATGAGGCCATTTATATGAAATTATAGAAACGACAATGCTATAGAGACAGAAATATCAGTAATTGGCTGGGGTCAAGGGTGGATGGAGGGGATTGACTACAAAGAGGCATGAAGAAACATTTTCAGATAAGGGGATTGTTTTATATCTGATCATAGTGGAAATCACATCATTATATAAAATTAATAAAATTCATCAAATTGTTCACTTAATATAAGCAAATTTCATTGTATGTGAATAATTGAAAATAAAGGTGTCCTTGATTCTGGTTGTGGATACTGAGAACTGGAATAATGGAAAGAGGACTGGGATTCTGGTCTAGACACCTGTGTTGCAATCCTGACTTGGCTTCTTACCATTCTCTGATTTTGGGCAATTCATCTAACCCTTGCCAAGCTTTCATCACAACTAAATATAGGACTAGCCATACTCTGTTTTCCTCACAGGGATGTTTGTGGAGGCTAAATAAAACTGCTTTGGAGACTCAACATTTTGAGTTATCTGAGAGTCCAGAAATAGACCCACACATCTATGGCCAACTGATTTTCAATAAGACCGCTAAGTACATGCAATGGGGAAAGAATCATCTCTTCAACAAATGGTACTGGAAAAATTGAATGTCCACATGTAAAACAATGAAGCTAGACCCCTTCCTCACACCATAAACAAAAATCAACTCAAAATGGATCATGGACCTAAATATAAGAGCTAAAAACCATAACACTCTTAGATGATAACATAGGGGCAAATCTTCATGACCCAGAATTTGGCAATGGATTCTTTGTTATGACACCAATATCATGATTAACAATAGAAACAATAGATACATTTGACTTCATCAAAATTAAAAACCTTTGTGCATCAAAGGAGAAATTAAGAAAATGAGTAGATGACCTATAAAACAAGAGAAAAGAGTGGCAAATCACATATCAGAAAAAAGCTTTATTTCCAGAGTATATAAAGAACTTTTATAATGCAACAACAAAAGGACAAGGAACCCAATTAAAAAGAGGCAAAGGACTTAAATACACATTTCTGCAAATAAGATATACAAATGGCCAGTAAGCATATGAAAAGATGCTCACCATGATTAGCCATTAAGGAAATGAAAATCAAAACCACAATGAGATACCACTTCATACACACTAGGATGGTTATTCATTGTTTCTTTTCTTTTTTTTTTTTTTTAAAGAAAAGTAACAAGTGTTAGAGATGCGGAAAAATTGGAACTTCAGTGCATTGGTAGTGGGAATATAAAATGGTGCATTCACTGTGGAAAACAATATGGTGGTTTCTCAAAAAGTTAATTATAGAGTTACCATATGAACCAGCAATTCAATGTCTAGGTATATAAAGAAAGTGAAAACAGGGTCTCAAACTAATACTTGTACACAAAGGTTTATAGCAGCATTATTTACAATAGCCTAAAGATGGAAGCAACCCAAGTGTCCATCAACAAATGAATGGCTAAACAAATGTGGTACATACACACAATAGACTGTTATTCAGCCACAGAAAGAATGAAGTTCTGAGACATGGTGCAAAATGGAAGACCCTTTAAAACTTTATGCTCAGTGAAATAAGCCAGGCATATAAGGGCAAATATTGTAAAATATCACTTATAAGAGATGAGTGGGAGTAGCAAGTTCACAGAGACAAACTAGATTAAGAGGTTACCAAGGGATGAGAAGAGGGAGGAAGAAGAAATGTTTGTTTGGAAAAAATATGATCCATTATCCAGAAGCAATGAAGTAGATAGCAGCAGACCAGCACTGTCTTCCAGAACAACTAGGAAAGCTAGGCAAAATATATCTCTTTGTAGACAGCAGAAAGATTCTTAGGTAATGAAAACTAAAGGGGCCAAGACTCCTGCATTACAATTATGACAAATCTAGTAAATTGGAACACAAATTTATTCTTATAGTTCCATAGGTTAGAAATATGACAACGGTATCTCTGGGCTAAATCAAGGTGTCGGATGAGCTGTGTTGGTTTTTGGAGGTTTTTAGGGGAGAATCTGTTTCCTTGCCTTTTCAGCTTCTACAGTTTCCTCACATTCCTGGATTCATGGCCCTTCCCTGCATCTTCAAACCAGCATCTCTCTGCCCCTTCTTCTGTCATCATACATCCTTCTGACTCTCTCTCTGACACTAGCCTGGAAAGGTTCTCCACTTCTAAGGACTCATGTGATTAGATTGGTAATACCACATAATCCAGGATAATCCTCCCATCTCAAGGTCCATAACCTTAACCACATCTTCAAGGCCCTCTTTACCATGTAAGGTAATATATTCACAGCTTCTCAGAAGTAGGCATGGACATCTTTGGGGGGACATTATTATGCTTATCACAACTCCAGAGAGAGAAGAACCCCCAGAGAGCTACTTTTCCCCTGAGATCATTTGTCAATTCTGGACTCAGCCAGGATACTGGGAATCTGGGTTTTGTACCCATAAAAGGCATCTGCTGGGGGACAGATAACTGAGTAGAGCACCTGTGGCCTTTAAGCAAATGGCCAATTTTCCTCTTAGACTATTTGATAACTATTAGGTCCAAGTGGAAAGTCACTGAAAACCAGAATATTGTCTTTTTAGCAGTTTTGTGAGGAGAGATTAGAGTTCAGACTATTTTTTAGGAGTAGGGGCCTCAAAGAATACATAGGCTCTTAGTTGCAAACCCCGGAGGGTCAGGGGTAGAATAGAAGTAGACTGAATTTTATTGGGGCTCAAATCAGCCTTGATTTGGCACTGTCTAATTGGAAAAAAGTGAGCTGGCACCACTCTATCTGTCCATCACAGGAAACAGGGTATCTTCTCTAGAGGAAGATATCATCTGGAGGCTACATTTTTATGCATAATATCTTAAATTCAATTTAAAAATTACTAGGCATTCAAAAAGTCAAGATCACATGACTGAAAAAAATGTTAAAAGCCCAAAAGTGGTCCAGATAGCGAAGTTCTAACAAGAGCTTTGAAAAATTGCTTAATGTTCAAGAAAAGGGATAAAAATATGAAAAAAGATAAAAGATGCAGAATTTCAATGGAAATTGGGATCCTTTAAAAAGAATCAAATGGTTATTTTAGGACTGAAAAGCACAGCACTAAAAATTAAGAACACATAAAATGGTTTCAGATGTAGACAAAAAGGATTGGTAAATCGGAGAACGTTTCAATTGAAAAATATCCAAACTGAAGCACAGGGAGGAAAAAAAGAATGGGAAAATACAGAAAAGAGCCTTAGAAACATGTGGGATGAAATAAAAGATTTAACATTTATTTTATTCAAGTTCCAGAAGGAGAGGAGAGAGAAAATAAGTAGCAACAGTGAAGAGAGAACATTTCCCCCAAAACTGATGAAAGATAACCTACAGATTCAAGGAACTCCATAAACCCCAAGAAAAATGAATGCAATGTCCAACACTTCAGAGTACATCACAGTCAAACTAATGAAAATTATAAAAAGAGAAATTCATTAAAAAAAACTGCCAGAGAAAAAAATACACATTATCTTCAAAGGAGCAACAAAAGCACTTACAGCTGATTTCTCAGTAGAAACAATGGAAGCCAACAGATGATGGAACAAATATTTTAAATGTCAGAAGAAAATTTCCCCAAATTACAATTCTATGTCAGGGAAATATTCTTCAAAAATGAATGGGGAGGGGGCGGGTGTGGCTCAACTGGTTGGGAGTCCGTCTCCCATATGGAGGGACCTGGGTTCGATCCCTGGGACCTCCCGGTAAAATAAAAAATAAAAAGAAAAAAGAAATGAATGGGGAAATAAATATATTTTTAAACTTATATAACAGAGAAAATTAGTCACCAGAAAATATGAGCTGAAAGAAAACTTAAAAGGAGTTATTCAGGCAGAAAAAAACATATAACCCCAACGGAATTGCAGGAATAAATAAAGAACAACAGAAATGGTAAATATGTAGGTAAATATAAATGAATATTGATTATATACATTGATAATAATGATATGTGGGGTTAAATGTGTATAAAATTAAATTGTGTGACAATAGCAGAATAAAATATGGAAATTAATGTAGTTAAAGTGTTCTGTGGTTAGCATTTCTAGAGAGGTAGATAAAAGTAATAATATGTATGTGACTGTAACAAATTAAGGATGCAAGCTGTGATTTCCAGGGAAACCACTAAAAGAATAGTAAAATAATGTATAATTGGAGCAAAGAGCTGAGAGCTAGAGAGTGGAGTGAGAGTGAGGGAGCCGAGCTGTCTGCCTGCCTACTGCTGTCACCACCACTGCCTCCCCTCTGTAAGCAGGAGCCCTAGCTGGGGCCCAGAACCCTGCCCCAGCCCCTTCCTTGTCTATCCGTCAGGCCGCATGGGCAGCGAGAGCGAGGGGGAGGGAGAACAAGTGATGGGAGGAGGAGGCCCGGCTGAGTGAGCACCAGCATGTGTGGAAGCCACCTGCCCACCCCCTTCACCTTCCCTTCTCTTCCCCTCCCCATTCACCCACGTCCCCAAACACGGAGCAGCACCATGTCAGTGCCAGTGGCCAAAGTCAGTATAAAGAAGCTCAACTCCGACCATGATGAGGCCAAGGAGACCTCAGAAAAAGAACAGCAGGAAGCAATTGAACATAATGATGAAGTACAAAATGAAATAGACAGACTTAATGAACAAGCCAGTGAGTAGATTTTGAAAGTAGAAGAGAAATATAATAAACTCCACCAACCATTCTTTCAGAAGAGGTCAGAATTGATCGCCAAAATCCCAGATTTTGGGGTAATAACATTTGTCAACCATTCACAAGTGTCTGCACTGCTTGCGGAGGAGGATGAAGAGGCACTGCATTATTTTACCAGAGCTGAAGTGACAGAATTTGAAGATAGTAAATCAGGTTAGAGAACAGATTTTTTATTGATGAAAATCCTTACTTCAAAAATAAAGTTCTCTCCAAAGAATTTCATCTGAATGAGAGTGGTGATCCATCCCCAAAGTCCAATGAAATCAAATGGAAATGTGGAAAGGACTTGACGAAACCTTCAAGTCAAACACAGAATAAAGCTAGCCGGAAGAGGCAGCAGGGAGAACCAGAGAGCATCTTTACCTGGTTTACTGACCATTCTGATGCAGGTGCAATGAGTTAGGAGAGGTCATCAAAGATGATAGCGGCCAAATCCATTACAGTACTCTTTGGTTCCTGATATGGATGATGAAGAAGGGGAAGGAGAAGAAGGTGATGATGAAGAAGGGTGGGAAGATACTGATGAAGAAAGGGATGAGGATGAAGGGGATGAAGATGATGAGGGAGAGGAAGGTGAGGAGGATAAAGGAGATGACTAGTGAACACTGATGGATTTCAACCTTCCCTTTTAAATTTTCTCTAGTCCCTGGGAGCAAGTTGCAGTATTTTTTTTTTCCTTCTTGTGCTTAGTTGCCCTGTTTTTGAGGTCTCATCTCCTTTACACCATGGTGCTCAACTTATTTGGGGGGAAATATCTTGAGCAGAATATAGTGGGAAAAGAATCTCTACCCTTTTCTGTTCCAAATTCATTTTTTTCCCTTCATGTCTCAACAAAAAACTTTAAGGAATCAACACACCACTGTGTTTTGTAGAGAAAAAAAGAAAAACCTTCTGCTCCCTTCGCTGTGCTGGAAGCTGGAGGGTGTGAGGCCCCTGTACAATAGTGCATAGAATTCTAGCTGTTTTCCTCCTTTCTCTGTTTATTGGCGAAAGAGATTACGCTGTGTCTCTCTGTGAATGTGGACAGGTAGCATTTATCAACATGTATCTGTCTACTTTTCTTGTTTAAAAAAAGAAAAAACAACTTTTAAAAATGGGGTTATAGAAGGTCAGCAAAGGGTGGGTTTGAGATGTTTGGGTGGGTTAAGTGGGTATTTTGGCAAACATGGCTTCTCCTTTGCATGTTTAATTGTGATGTTTAACAGATGTCCTTGCAGTGTAAGATGACACTTTTAAAATGAATTTCTCTCCTAATGATGACTTGAGCCTTGCCACTCGATGGAAGAATCAGCAGAACATGTAGGATCTTATTTGGAACTGACATTCTCTATTGTAATTTTATTCCTGTTTATTAAAAAAAAATTTTTTTTTTGTTTCACTGGAAAGGAAGGATGATACGTAGTTTTAAATTTTAAAAGTGTACAAGTTGCTTTGTTGCAATAAATCTAAATGTGTACACAAAGTATTTGATGTTTTTCTCTCAGAATAGATACACTATCAGACTACCAAGTTTGACTTCATCAAACTTTGTCACCCTATCTCCAAATGTTTGGAAATGTACTTTGCAGGGTGACCTCAGGGCTATGTGGATTGAGTAAAGGATTTGAAACAATGTATTAATGTCCCCAAAGCAGGAAACATTGTGGGTAAAAACAATTTGCCATCAGGTTCTGAAGATACTCGCATCACTGTGAATATCAGATTGCTCAAAACTCAGTTTTTTGAGGGATCATAAGATCTAATTGGCATTTTTTTAAAAAGGGTCCTTATTTACCTGGCTATAATCATGAAAATGGTGCCTGCCCCTATCAACAGCCAGACCTGGTGCTCTAATGCCAAATTGCATGTGGGGCAGTTGCTAGCATGTCTTCATGGGCACTAAAATGTGGCCAAGACTGACAGGCTCTCACAGGAGGAAGTCCCTGTTGGTGAGAAACTCAGGTTAGGGTTACTTTTGGTTTCAAGCACCAGCTACCTAACAAAGCTATCTCAAACGAGACTGCGTGAATCTGGGTGAGAAGAAGGTTCTGCTTGATCTGCTCAATGCCACTGTGCATATACCATTTTGAGAAGCTACCTAATGCATACGCTTTTCACAGTGTAAACTACAGTAGCTAAATTTCAATGCCACTTATGTTTTAAGAAATGCATTAATGGCCAGCCTGGTCAAGTTCAAAGCTTTTAATGTCTAAAACTTTATAAATGGAACGATTCCATCAAGAGGCAAAGTGTAACAAACCTATTTAGGTAGATAGTATGTAATTTTTCTGCACAGTTCTCTATGATTAGTAAATACATCACTGTATATCAGTCAGGAAGCTTGCCCCAATAAAGGAACATAAAGATTTTAAAAAATAATAATGCATAATTAACTGAGAAAGATGTGGAATAACTGAGTTCCGTTTTTACCCAAAAACCCTCAAAGAGAAAGACTTAAACACTCTTGGTAACAAATTATTCAAGACTTCTGTTACAGTTGGTCAGTTTGATGTAATTATGAATTCCAAAAATATAATTGGATCATGCTTGTAAACTGATCTCTTAATCTGGGCGTTGACTGGGCCAAGTCAGTAGGGCATTGAGCCCCACCCCTTTGGTGGGTGGAGAATTGAATATAAAAGGAAGGCAAGAAGAGATTTAAAGCAGTCTTTTGAGAAGCAGTTTTAATGTTAGGAAAAGGCCCCAGGAGAAGAGAAGCAAGTCATTAGCCTGATCGTCTATAGCTGACCTTGTGGAGGAAACAGGAGCTAAGCCCGGAGAGAAACACAGCCCGGGGAAGAGAGGAACCCCAGAAGCCTGAACCCTGGCAAACGCCTGCAGCTGTCTTGCTCTAACATGTGGCAATGGACTGTGGTGAGAGAAGAAACAACGCTTTATGGCCTGGTCTCTGTGGACTTCTACCCCAAATAAATACCCTTTGTAAAGACCAACCCATTTTTGGTATTTCACATTGGCACCCCTTTGGCTGACTAATACAACTTCTAACATGTGATCTAACTAATTTTGTTACTTTGAGTCATTTTTATAAAGAAAATTCAGACTTAGACAAAAAGCAAATTATGATCAAAATTTTATTTGAACATTTTAAAGCTTAAGTTTATAGCCAAAAGATATGAGGTTGAACATTTATTCACTGTCACTGAAATCTAACAAACTCTCATTGAAACTTATTTCTGGGTATACAGGTTGGAACTGAAGTCTAAATTTTTGAAGGAAAGCATGCACCCCACTGATTACATGTGCACCCCACTGATTACATGTGCCCCCCAAAGCACAGCTCCTCCACAACTCCACTATTGGTGCCTCTTTCAAGGCTAGAAAGATTGGTTGGCCATGAACCCATACTGATTGTCCTACCTCTTTTCACTTGATCCCTCATCCATATATGTCCATGAAGGACTTAAATGCAATGGAAAGTTCAGGGAAGTTTTGTAGGAGCTTTTTTGGCTTACTAATCCATCAATCTCCTAAAGTCCCCAAAGAGTCCCAGGCAAAGCCCACAGAAGTCAGTGTGATGAAAATGGCTGCCCTCTGTCATTCTGTGCAATAACACAGTCAAAACAGGTTCAGAGTTGACTTGATTCAAGGTAAATAAACTAGCAAAGCTGCAACTCATTTGGTGCCAGCAGCCAATTTAGCCTTGGGAAGGGGACAATTGGGACAATCACTCTTTGCTTGGTTTAAACTTCAGTGCCACACTGTTGATGCAAAACCTCTGACCATTGGGCTCAGGTCCATCAGGAAACACATGGCCAAGATGAGCTTCACACTGCAAAGGAGAGAAGCCTCGGTCAATTCCCTGGAAGCAGGGCTCCTTATATAAAACCAGACAGACAAACTGCACATGACCAGGTCACTCCAGTGCCAGACATTTGTGAGCTGAATAAGCTACAGCATCAGAATTTGATTAAGCAATGAAAGAATGCAGAGTAGAGTAGTGGGAATAGTTCTGCTTTACCCGTGAGAATGTGAGCAAGTGATGTAATTTAATTCTTGGTTTGCTTATCTATAAAATGGGAATAATAATATGTACATAATAGGGCTGTTGTGATGAGTAATTGGTATAATGCGTGTAAAGCACTAACACAGTTCCTGATGTATACAGTAAGCACTCAGAAATGTTAGTTTTGTAGCTAGCGTGTTGCTCTTATTGTTGATTGAAGGCAAGACCATGCGATCTTTATTTTGCAAAAAAATTAGTCAGAAAATATGAGCACCTGAGAATATCAAAATGAGTATGCTGTCAGGCTGACAGCAGGCTTGCTGCAGGGACGGTGTCCTGATGCCCCTGAGCATGCTCTGCCTGTCAGGGGTCACATGGGGCGGGGGGAGGCAGAGATGCCAGCCACACTGGGCCTTCGGCCACCTACCTCCACCCAAGGGTGGAGGGCCAACTCTCCTCTTCAGAGGCTAACTCTGTCCTCATCTCCTGGCAAGGCTAGAACTAGGAAAGGCCATTTCAGAGAGGCAGGAAGCCTTTTCCTCTGGTCTGCAGTGCCCAGAATCACAGGAGCGAGAGGGATCACTATGAGGAAGAAGAGAACGGCGGTGTGTTTTATTGGCAGGCGCTTCCCAGGGAATAACAGCAGAGAAGCCAAAACATCTGGGGTCGTTGATGGGGACTGAATCATTTGCTCACAAAGACAAGTTTAAGTCCTACTCCTGGACCTGTGGGTGTGAACCCATCAGTAAGCAGGACCTTTGGAGATGTTACTATCAGTTACGGTGTGAACCCTTCTGGAAGCAGGACCTTTGGAGATGTT
>JAKSZT010000049.1:6205989-6228122 GCA_026826555.1 Tolypeutes matacus | reverse complement strand
TTCTATAGCATGACTTTGGAGATGTTACAGTCAGTTACGGTGTGAACTCTTCTGGAAGCAGGACCTTGGAGATGTTACAGTCAGTTACAGTGTGAACACATTTGAGGGTAGGACCTTTGAAGATCCTATTTAGATGAGGAGAGACTGAATCAGGGTGATCTTTAGTCCACATGCCTGGAGGCCGTATGAGGCAGAGGGTATTCAGATGCAGTCCATCAGGGAAAGCCACAGGAGGAGGCCTGGGAGACCGATTGCCAAGTAATGGAGGCAAAGACATGAGCCAAGGAACCCAAAGGTTGGGTGAGCCAGCACCGGAACAGCACAGACTCTGAGAGAAAGGACGGCCTGGAGAGTCGCTGATGGTGGACTTCCCACCTCCAAAACCACGAGACACCTGGTGTGTGGACTTTGTCACAGCAGCCCTGGCAGACTGGGACAGGGAGAAACAAAACAACACAGCCCACCTGCTTGCAGACAACCTCCGTACGAGCTGATCCCAGCGAGGTGTCCAGGCGCCTGAGGACTCCTGTGTTGCTTTCGTCTGAGCCAACTGTGCCGCGAGCCTCGGAGAATGAAGGCCATCCCGAGCCTGAGCAGTACTTATTCTCAGAACTGTAGGAAACAGCACGACAACCACAGCTGCTGAAGAGCCCACTATCCACACACAGAGTGTTTTATGCTGTGGCAGTTTGAGATTATTTATGAATTCCAAAAGAGAGAGTATGTCTGTAAACTAGTCTGTTCCTCTGGTCGTGATACCCTTTGATTGTTTTAGATTCAGCCAAGATGCCTTTGATTAAATTATGCTAAGATTAGGGCTTTGATTCGACCATATCATTAGGGAGGCTCAGTTTGAGTCCCCACCCCCTTTGTGGGCTACATAAACAGACGCTCAATCAAGGAGACACACAGGAATAGCTACCCAGGAGAAGAGCACAGAGGAAGAGAGACAGCTCCACAGGCACGGCAGAGGCCCCAGGAAGAGAAACGAGCCATTTACCTGATAGTTTGCAGCTGAAGAGACCAGATCCCTGAGCAGGTGAGCAGGCCCAGAAAGAAACAAGCCCTCCAGCCTACAGCTGAGATTGGAAGACACTGGGCCCATGGAGCCTAAAGAGGGAAGAGGAAGGCTGAGCCCTTGCAGACATCGCCCGCCATCTTGCTTCACCGCGTGGCAACTGACTTTGGGTGAGGAACTAACCTTGAGTTTGGACTCTTTAGGGCTTTGTATCTGTAAGCTTTTACCCCAAATAAATATCCTTTATAAACGCCAACAGATTTCCGGTGCTTTCTATCAGCTCCGCTTTTGGCTAATACATATGCCCAGCACAGTTCTCTACTGGAAGTTTCTGATTTCTCTCTCCCCGCCACCGGACTGCAAGCCCAGTAACTTGAGTGTTGAACTTTTCCCGCTGTCTCATCACAGTGAACAGGTGCCTTGTTCCTTTGACCCTAAAGGCTTCTTCCTCAATGCCTAACAAGGGCCTAAAACCACCAGGAACTTTGTGAACTTTAGGAAACCGCTCAAATCAATGTGCTCCGAATCGAAACGGAATAGCAGCGGTCTGAGGAGGTCACCGTGATCTAGCAGAGAAGCACAGGCTGAGAAGAAATAGGCATTTCTAGCAATAGAAACTTCAAGTTTTGTCTAAACACATAAGCCTGACTGCCTGCGGGGGACCAAAAGCTGCGCCTGCCACTTAGCTGTGTGAAGTCGGACAGCTCCTTGACTTCTCTAAGCCTCGGTTTTCCCGTGTGTAAAGTGGGGAAGTCGTCACACGTGCCTTGAGGAACTGGTGTGAGGACTGAAGGGGACACTGGAGCCCAGGGAGGCTGGGGTGGTGCTAGCAGCCCTCGGCCACGGCTGCCACCACTGACAGCCAGGCCTGGCTCTCCGAGTCAGCCACCCCGTGCTGCCAACCCACCAGGGGAAACGCATGTGGACTACGGGTGGGGACGGCCAGGGAAGCTGGCAAGAGGAAGTGGAGGGCAGCCAGCCAGTCCACTCAGTAAAGGCCCGCTCTCTAAGTGTTCGGAAAGTTAAGTTCCTTTAAATGCACTGAGAAAACACATCCTTATATTTTAAGTGGCAGGAAGATGGCTACACCTATCTAAGGATGAAAAAGAAGATTTGAATGTTAAACCCTGCAGAAAACTAAGCAAAGAACAAAAAAGTGGCAAATAACCAAATCCTTAGACTATGAACATAGAAGGAAGCTCAGTGCAGAACACACAGCCCAGCAGAATGGTACCGTGTAACACAGCAACTCCTAAACATTTGGTCTCAGGACCCCTTTAGATGAAAAAAAGCTTTGTTTTACATTTGATACACACGTGCACACTCACACACACGTGATACATACACATACATATTTCCACATTAGAAATTACGAGACTTTAAAAAAATATGCTTTACATTATTTTAAAAAATAATACATTCATTGCACGTTAACGTAAATACCATCTTTTATGACAACTCTGTTTTTTCAAAACAAACCCGGAGTGAGAAGGGTTGCATGGCTTCACATTTTTGCAAATCCCTTTCGTGTCTGGCTCGATAGAGGACGGCTGAATCCTCACAGGTGATTCTCTATTCAATCTGTTGCAATGTTGTTTTGGTTGATGTACGGGAGTAAAATCTGGCCTCACACAGATACGTAGATGGAAGAGGGAGGACCTCGTAGAAGCCCCTCAAAAGGCTCCAGGCCTCCTCGGGGTTTCTCAGGCCCCACTTTGAGAACCTAATGATGAGGAGTTAGGAGCTTTGATTCTGAAAGTCTGGCGCCGAGTCAGGCCTGGCTGTCAGAGCCGTGTGACCTTGGCAAGTTACCTGATCTTCTCAAGGCTCACTGTCCTCCTCAAAGGAGGCACTGAGATACTTTTGTACATAAAGTGTTTTGCATCGTGCCAGACACACGTGGTGCATAATCGTCAGTGGCTATTATTTTTTAATATATTATTAACCACAGATGTCCACGGAATTGGAGCAGCCTGGGATCACACTGGCTGGATGCCACAGCCTTTTCCAAGCCCGCCCCCAGGGAAAACCACCACAAATTGCTTTTACATGCAGCCTTCCCACCTGCAGCGTTATATATGAACTAGTGATCGTTAGAGGAATTTTGATGGAGAATCATGAATATCATAAATTACAAAAAAATTAAAGAGTCTAAGACTAACGAAAAGCCATTAAGACATTTTATGGGAAACAATAAACCTTTATTGATGCAATTAACAGAATCTGGGGATGTTACCGAGTTATATGAGACATCAACGTGTATAATTTAAGACTGGGGCCTTAAGTCTTAAGGCCAATGAGAGAGTCCTATAAATACACATTTAAATGATGAGTGGGTTGTAAGCCCCACCCTTGAAGAACTAAAACCATTTTGGATCTCTTCTCAAATACTCTGAAGGGGATTCTACTTTGTTCCGTTTTGTTACACATTTGCTTTGCTTTTCCTTCTTTTCTGGGAATTCTATAGCCCCCAAATCAACAGCAGGGCACCCAGTAGTCACTGACAACCCTGAAAACTGAGAGAGAATTTCTAGTTACTTGGCAGGGATGGGGGGGTGGGGGGAGGGAGCAGAAAAGGTTTTAGACAATGTCACTTAGTTACTTGTGGCCCAGAGGACATTGGAATTTCAAGACTTGTGAACAGGAAATATGTGATCCCCAAACAGAGGATAACAAACACTTCCAGAACTGGCTCGAGGGGGTGGGGTGGGGAGGCGCAAGGACAGGACAGTCCCTCGGGGGGTGTTAGGGCCTGCAGAGCCGTCCTGTCTGCTAAAGCTCTGACCTGGAGAGCGCAGCGCGTTTGCTCCAGAGACAGCGGTGGGGCAGGGGCAGGGCTCTGACGGGGAGCAGGGGGCCGCTGACCTTCCAGGCGGGCACTGGCCGCACGCACACCCGGGACTGTTCTGTCCTCCCGGGATGCTGCCGGGGTTTGCACTGGGGAGGAGCAGAGAGTGGGGGCTGTGCAGCCCGGACTTTGGGGTGCTACTGGTTACTGCAGAGCCTGGGGTGGTTTCCTCGCGTGCCCAGCGCCTCACAGGGTCCCTGAGAGGAGCGAGCGCGGTGACCGGGGGAGCGTCTGGGTGCCGGCCTGCGTAGACCAAGAAACCCTGGCTGTGGAGCGCCAGCCTCTCCCAGGGGCCACTGGGTGAGAAGGCCACGCCCGGGGCAGCTGCGGACCACATGTGCCACGGGATGACACGGGTGAAACGCAAACCCCAGGGTGATACTTGAGGTCCTAACTCTCAATACCCCAGAACGTGGATTATTTGGAAAGAGGTCTCCGCAGACAGAATCAGGTAAATTAAGATGCGGTCTTGCTGGAGCAGGTGGGCCCTGCACCCAACGTGGCTGTTGTCCTCATAAGAGGAGGAAAGAGACAGAGAAGATGCCACGTGACCACGGACGTGCAGGCCACAGGCACCCAGCCACGAGCCAAGGGCCGCCGTGGCTGGCCGGGACCCCAGAAGCTGGAGGAGATGGAAGGAGGCTCCCCTCCAGGGATCGGGGGGCACGCGGCCCCGCCCACCCTTGATTTTGGACTTCGGGCCTTCAGATCGTGTGAGAATGAGGGTCTGTTGTTTCAAGATGCCAGTTGTGTTCCTTTGTTATGGGAGGCCCAGGGAAACCCAGACGGTAACTCACTGGCCGTGCGACCTTGTCATGGTTGCAAAATGCGCTTACTAAAAATTTATTCACTCAAACAGCTCTGAAAATTCTAATACACTAATTGAGCTGGTTTTCTATTAATCTAATTTTAGCAGTTCACTCTTTGCACTTAGTCCCCTGAAAGATATTAACCAGACTGTCTCAGTTTTGGTTACAGGAATAAGGTAACGTCTCAAAGCAAAACCAGGCAGAAGTGTGCCAGGAGCACCTTATGACCCAGTAAATCTGTAACTCTTCTCAGAGACAAAAAGCTTGAGACCCTTGGGCAGTCGGCTGAGAAAGGAGCCAGGAAGGCCTTGCACCTGCACAACTCTATCTAACCTGTGGTTTATTAGCCGCTGAAATCAAGGACAAGTTGGACGTGTTTGAGACAACACAGGACTGAGAAATTGCACGTACCCCCTTCACAAACCCCTGGCATCACGTGTTTTTCTTCTTGCCTACCCCTCTCCCCTGCCTATAAAAACTCTAGCCTCCACCCCTTCTCGTTTTGAACTGGTCTTGGGAAGATTCCCCCAGTTCCTTGCTTGTGCACTTACAATAAATCCCCTTCTCACCGAGAGACGTGTTTCTCCTTTTTGGTGCCGAATCGGGCGGGCCTTTCTACTGGAAATGTGCCATGGTTACGGTAACATTTTTGCATGAGTTACTGAAAGACGCTGAGCCTCAGTTTCCATCTCGATGGGACATGGGCAGCTTCCCCCTTGGAGCGTGTGGATTCTGCAAATCACTGTGCGCAGCTTCTGGCTCATCGTGCGTGCTCAAGACGTTGGAGCCGCGTTCCTTGCACTTACGTCATGGTTTCATGCCCCTGGTCCCCACGGACAGTCCATGTTCAGATGTGCAGAGAACTGCTACCGGCCACACCATTGGGAAGTCTCAATGAGACCTCAGGTGCTATGTGCCTGAGCCTACATAAAATATGGGCACCAACAGAACACTTCCGTCCTGGAATGCATGATACTGGTGACAGCGACAGAAATTTTAAACCAAGGGGTGCTATCAGAGAAGGCTTTGAGGATAAGGCGGGACTGGAAGAATAAGTGGAAGGCAGAGTGTCAGACCATGGGGTGGGAGGCTGTGCAATTCCAGAGCCTGCCTGAAGGAAAGTCCGCAGGCAGGCACCATACGGCTGGCGGCGAGCAAGGAGGCCGCCGTCCCTGCACCGCTTGCTCTTTCACTATTGAGTTCTGGTCGACCAACTTTCCATTTCATTTTTATTTCATACCAGCAGTTTAAGGACTATATCTTTTTCTCTGCTCCTGCTCCCTATAGTTGAGGCTGGAGGATGGGGGCCGGGGGACACTGGGGGCAGGGGAAACACACCTGGACAGCGAAACCAGAATATATGCTTACGACCATCCTCCTGAGTGGGGAGAATGTTCATGAGCACATTCTCCATTTATATATGTTCACTAACTAGACTATATTCGCAAGAATTCCTTGTGATCAAGTATGCGTTAATCAATACAGCTCTCAGAAAGCTCTATCTCTAACAATAGATACTTGCTAAAATGGGTTGAAGCATCGTTCTGGAGAGTTACATGTATTAACTTACAAGTCGGCTAATCCAACCACCTTATTTTACAGACAAGGAAGCTGAGGCACAGAGAGGCTAAGATACATGCCTAAAGTCACACAGCAATGGGCAGAGAATGTACACCTGAAGCCCTTGACCATCCTGCCTCTCTTTTGAATGAATACATCTTTAAGGAGAGACTATTCTGGAACATAAATGAGGATTATGAATACACTATTTTTCTCTGTCTCTGCTGCAGCAGGAGGAAACTAGGACAGAAGCTTACTCAAACGTCCTTAAGAAAATAAAACAGAAAATATTTAACTAAAACTAAAAAGTTAGAAAAGAAGCAATAAGGTTGGTGAGTTGGCGGTTCAGGGAGCTGGCCGCCTGGTAAACGGACTTTTGGAGAATCGGCCGCTTTCCCTCTTAGTCTTGGATGCTCCTTAACCTCAAATAGATGGGACTGGCCTCTTGACTCCTGAATTTGGACCAGCCCAGTGCTAACACAGTCGCCCCTGGCCACATGTGGCCTTTTAAGTTTAAATTAATTTAAATAAAATCCAAAATTCAGCTCCCCAGTTGCACTAGTTACATTCCAAGTGCTCAAAAGCCAACATGGCTAGCAGCTTCCAGGCTGGGCAGCGTGGAGAGGGATTCCTGCCACCACTGCAGAAAGCTCGTGGGGCAGAGCCCACGGTGCCTGTCTCTCGGATCCCTCCCTACCCGGTGCTGTGCAATTCCCTGGGAGAACCTGGCCATGGGGGGAGATGGGCATTGGGCGGTAAGAAGGCCTTAGAGTTTAGGAGTGCTCTCTCATGAGGACGACGACTCATCTTTTGGCTTCACGGTGCCAAGACAGGAAATTTGGTGACTATATAGAAACCAGGTTGGCCATCTCCGGGTCCACTTCTCCTCTTTAGCAGAACCAGTGGTTGAGGAATAACGGATGTTCCAGAAACAGGAGTCTCACATTTTACCGGGGGAGCTCACCTTCGCGTGGCCCTCCCCTGCCAGCTTTGGCTTCTCCTCCAAGCCACAGGCAGAGTGCGTGGATCTGGGGGAAGGCCTGCCCTTCAGGGAGCACGGAGGAGGGCCAGTCCTGAGCACCCCTCCTCCTCGAAGGGGGTCTGGCTCTCCTAGTACAACCTGGTTAGTGGCCGGCCAGGAAAGGCCCTTGTGCTCAAAGCCCAAGGGACGTCACGAAGAGCTGCCTAACGGACGGTTCAGAGAGCTGGTTTGATGTATATTTTATTCTAAACCAATTTAGGGTAGATGCACAAGAAACGAAAACATCTTTGAAGTTCTGAAAAACGGACTTCAAAGATGTTTTCTTTCTTCTTCATCGAATCTACTGTTTTTAGCCTGTTTCCTGCATGTCTAAACAAAAAAGCCTTTGTTGAGAGATTTCAGATGCTGATTGACTTAAAACAGGCTTTGAAATCAGGGGCAATTACATTTCCTTTCAGCATCCAGAAGAGGGTATGGCATTCGCTACTGTCAAGTATCATGGGGAATCTATCCTCATAAAATTCTGCATTTCCTTTAAATTAAGTTATAAATCCATTTTCCCTGGGAGAGAAAGAGAGAGTTTTAATCACATGGCCAAGCAAACGCTATTATGGTTTAGCTTTCTTTAAATACTTTCCCTCAAATAAATTCAACTAGCTCTATCTTAAGGTACCCACCAAGCGTTACTTGGGTTTGCTCCTTCTCAAGGATTCAGAAGAGAAGAATAAAGCCTAAACGGCTAACGGCTCTAAATGCCAGAAATCATCAAACTGGCAGGCAGCAGGCGTCGAATACGCCTGGCTCTCCTTACAGCGGTAAGGCCAAGCTAGAAGGATGATTAAAAACCGCATGGGCAAGCGTTCCTCGAAGGTGGCCGGGGAGCGGGAGGGCGCTCTCGGCCGCCGCCTCCTCCTTCTCCGTCTTACCTGAAGAGCGGGCTGTCGCAGCACACGCAGTGGTACATTCCGGGCTCCTCGTTGTTCAGGTAGATCCCGGTGAAAGGCTGGAAGCAAACGAGACACGCCGTGGTCAGGCCTCTCGAAGCAGAGGAGATGACCCCGCAGATTTACATCCGAGATAGTCCCCTTGGTTCCTAACGCAGCCAGGTGCAGAGACCAGCAGAGGGAAACTCACAGTGCCCCCAGTGAGGCGGCCTTCGGCTTGCTTACCGCCTGCCTTCGCCGTGCCAAGCGGTCAAATGATGGCGGGGACCGTGCTTTATGTTATAGCCTCTGTCACACAAGAACACGGGGGTCCGCAAAGAAGCCGGAGCACGGTCTCGGCTCGTGGCGGCACGGGGTTTCGGTGTCCAGTCCACAGGAGTCCAGTCCACTGTCTAAAACCCTCTGGAATCTCCCATTAAAAGCAGAATATAAGGACAAAAAGCAGCGGGTCAGGGACTTTCCTGTGCTTTGCATGGTCCCGGAGACCCTTTGCCCTACTGCGCCCTAACGAGCTAGATCCTCCCAGCCTCCAAGTTCCTCCTCAAGGAAGCCACCACGTCCACGACAGCTTCGAGGGCAAGAGGAGCCTCCAGGCGATCGTGAGCTGCGTCAGGATTTTCTAAATGCCAGTCTGGAAACGGGATCTCACTGTTCAAAACAAAAAGCCATCTCCTCCGTTAAAGAAAATCAACGAGAAAGAAAGCCTTGCGTGGGCCAGCCTCGGAGACCCGTGGGCCAGCCTCGGAGACCCGTGGCCCGAGTTAGCTGGCCTCGTCCCAGGGCCCAGAACAGCTCACCACGTCACGCAGCCCGCTCGGAAACAGACGAGTCCTCTGCCCCCTCTAGCTTCCCGCAGGTCCAACCTGCAAATTCCCCACGGTCGTATTACCGGCACATTTTCAGTGCACTGCACGAGGGACAATTTCAAGTGAAGCCGGTGAGGCGCCCGTGTGGCCATACTCGGACGTCTTCTTTAAAAACCCTACACTTAGCTGCAGGGTCTCTCTAGGACCGTCTGCTCCCAGCACTGCCACTCCCTGGCAACTGCAGCCAAGAGCCCTCCCCATGGACAAGGCCACCAGCCCTGACGCTGACCAGTTCATAGCCGGACAGCCTGACAAAATTCCAGGCTAATTTTATCATCGCAGGGGACGCTGGCATCGCAGGGGAGGCTGGTGAGAGGAAGTGACAGGGACGTATCCCAGGGGGTAAAACGAAACATTTTAATACAAAGGAACCCGACCGGACATATTTTGTGAAATGCTATCTATCTCCTGCCTCCCTGCCTGTTCTCCCCCAACCCCCAATTTTAGACACGTCCTATCACTTATTCGGGGTCACACTCGGCTTCCGCCTCTTCTGTTCCTTCTAGAATGCACTTGGAAACCTAGGATGTGCCCAGGGCTGCGCTGGGCTGGGCGTGGGTGTTGCAGAAATGACAAAAGAACCAAGGACAGCTCCTGCACTCAGAGGACCTGCCGCCTAGTTGGGAAGAGGGGAGCGAGCTGGCAGTTATAGTTCAGGGTGGTCATAGCCAAGGCGGGGGGCTCGGCATGCACTGCGGGGGCACCCGTGCCCCCCACCATCTGCAGTGTGGTCCAGGAGGCTTCTGCACCAGGTGACATCTGAGCTAGATTTTTTAACCCTTTATTACCATTATTACCATTGTAATTGAATTGTGACTGATGCATACCATAGAAACTGACAGAACACCAAGCTCAATCTTGAAGGATGGAGAAATGAAAGCGTATTTCAGACTGGCAAAGGGGCTTGAGCAAGGCCCCTGGGAGGACGGGGAAGGAAGAGGCGGGGAAGGCGGCAGGGACGGATCACAGGGCTGGGACTGGACCACGCTCAAGAGTATAAATGGCACCCTAATGAAGAGGGAAGCCCCAAAACCTTTAAACTGGGCACACCCACGGTCAGCTGTGGTTTTCAGAAGGTTCACTTGACATCCGTGTGAACAACGGATTGTAAAAGGGGCAAGAAGCCACTGGAGGCCAAGGCGAAGCAGGCCTGGATTTAGTGTGGCAGGAACAGGCGGTAGAGAAGGAAGGGGCTTGACTCAAGAACCATTTAGGTATATCATTTTACAAATATTGGAATGTATTGTGAAAATTTTGATTTTTACCCACAATAAAAAATAAATTAATTAAAAAAAAAAAAAAGAACCATTTAGGAGGACCTGAAATGCCTGGCTGTACAGGGAGGGCAAGGATGCTCAAGACACTCCCGGGGAGGTCAAGGTTTGCAGGGACCTCCTCTGATTTTTCCAATACAACGCACTTGTTGGAAACAGATGCCACTGCTAAGAGATCATTTAAAAAGGACTTTTACAAGGTGGGGGCAGGGCAACACAAACCAAGGAGGGATGGAGAAGCACCCAGGGGACAAAAGAAGGGGGCAGGTGCCAGGACCTGGCAGGGGCAGCTGCGGGCATAGTAAGGAGCACAGGTACTGCCAATCTGTGGCCCCACGAGAAGCCCTGGCTGCCGGCACCTCTATCTCACTCTCTGACCTCCCTGGCATCACCCACTGGCCACCCTTCCCAGAGCTCAAAGCAGGGTGCAGAGAGTGGGCAGTGGACAGGAGGGCAGGCAGAGCAGGGCCTGAATGCCACCCACCTGAGGTGGACACGTGGCTTCTGGTTACAGCTCAACCAGGCTGCCAACTCCTTTACAGTTTCCCTACTCCTAGCAGAGAGCCAGCTTATCACTGCTGTGCAATAAAAGCTTGTGTAACTGAACGCTACTGTCGAGCCATCGATGGAAAGCTTAGATGTTTTACTTCTCTTTCTTTAGCCTAACGAAGCTAACTCAGGCTTACAGTTCTGCCACACTCTAGCAAGCTAAATGGGGGAATGAGCCAACCATGAGGGATTTATAACATTAGTTAAAATAATGGATGGCGCTCATTCCGTAAAATGGCCAAATACACGGAGTATATGGCGCCATCTGTGGCATACGGCAAATTTATTCTCCTGAACATCTGGCAGCTCATCTCAAGCCTCCGCGTAAATGACAAACCCTGCCTGGCTCCGCACCTCAGCATGAAGGCTAGCACAGAATATTCTGGAAATAGGCCCAACCGGGGCTCCCCTCTCCCAGGGGAGGCTTTAGCAGCACCTCACCCAGGGAAGCTGGAAAAGTCACCAGCATTTCTGAGCATTTGTTGGGATCTGCTGGGCTGTGGAATCCTTTAGCACTGGAGAGATGGTGCTTACAAGTCCACGTGCACACGGAATCGTACGTGAATTTTGCAGGCACTGATAAAGGCACAGAACAAATACACTACCAGTAGGCAAAACCATCCAGCTGCGGGCCACTCTGTAGGCTCTCTCCACAAATGAACAAATCTCATAACAAGGTTCCACAGCTAAAACCTGGGGCTATCTTTGGGTTTGAGACCAATCACTGTAGTGGGGCACCGTGGTGGGCAGCAAGAAGGTCAAGATAGAGCGGTGGGGTGCTGCGGCCAGGCAGGGTGGGGCTGGGGCTACAGGACCGGCCTGAGCCAGACCAGAGCGAGGGGAGGCGTGGAGTGTGCCCAAGGCATCAGGAGGCAGCGCGGCCAGCGCCCGGCCACAGAGGGCGTGGAGATTCATCCAGGCAGGGGGGTCGTGTCTCTGGTTTCTACAACGGATGGACACTGATGCCCAGAGAGAGAAGCCATGGACAAGGAGCAGCCTGGCAGAAGCCTGGAGCTGTGCCGACATCTGCTCCAACATCCCTGTCCCCAGGACACCTCATCGGGAGAAGGGAGACCAGCTGAGCTTACCGGTTCCGTTCCTTTCTCTCTGGTGACATAGAACTGCTCTGGAGTCAGTTTCTTCCGCCAGTCGCTCTTGGCAAGAGACGGCTCACTCTTTGCAAGAGACCCTGTGTCATTAAACAGGAATTTTTTTAAGACAACGCGAAGCACAAGGAGCCCTTCTCCTCCGGCTGCTCTCCTCCGGTGCTCGGACCCCGCAGACTGAGCCAGCCCCCCTTTCCATTCTTCACAAGGGCCGGTCCAAAGTGCTTTAACAGACTCATTAGTTTAGGAAGAAATTAGCAATGAGCAGAGAGCCAGTTTTCTTTCCCCTTGGGTCCCAGAAGCTACAGAAATAATGCAGGACAAATTCTCCTCAGGCACCTACGCGTGGAAGTGACCCCTTCTTCCGTCATTAGTTTCAAAGGAGCAGCTCTTCTCAGGACGCAGCTGGAGCAGTTGACTGATTTGAGAGAAGAAAGCTGAGCTGGAGGGTTATTAAGTTCCTCACCCTCGCTGCTTCACAGAGACAGCTCTGGTTTTGTGTCATGGGAGGTCTGTGAAAAACCCTCTTGTGGGGAAAAAGAAGGGACTCCTGTAGCTTGTAGCCCTGGAAGGGAAACAGACCTCTGGCCATCCACTATTGTGCTTCGGGATTTCTGCCCTTCAGTTCGCCGCTCCTGCACTCCCCCTGGCTTCTATCTTACTACCTTAACTCTGGTGTTCAGTTAGTGGGAGAGAGAGTTGTCAGAACAGACCCAAGCGTGCTGTTCACTGGGATCTCCGGGAACCGTGGCTAGCATTCCATCGCTCAGCAGCCAGCACACTCTCCGTTTCTCCACGTGGGTGTTTTAAACCTTGGACCCTCAAAAGACCACTTCACTCTGTGTAATCAAAAGTCACGACAAAGGAAAGCCCTCTCCCTCTGCTCCCGACCTTCAGCTTTCCCTGCATCCACATGCAGCCTTTTTCTCTATCCGGTTTCCGTGAAACAGGAAGGCCTTCCCTCCACCCAGGTGCTTCTGGACCACCTCTGTTCCACATCCCATTTCCCTTTCCTCCCAAAGGGCCAGGATCTCCGGATTGCCCCCTTTCCACCGGAATCCTCAGCTTCTCCCTCTCTGCTGCTTGTGCCACCTGGCGTGCTGAGTCTCTCAAGGATAGAAAAGCAACACAAACCCCCACCTTCCCCACCCCTCTGTCTCACACCTCTCTCCCCCCAGCTATTACTCTATTTTTCGTTTCACTTTCACAACCAAACCTTTGGAAGGGCTGTCTCTACTTCCTGTCCTCTCTCTCAGTCCTTCCTCCAAACATTAGCTTCCACATGCCATTGCAGGTTAGCAGGCATTATGGGCTATTGGGGAATTTAAATGTGGGCTATAAATTGGACAATAATATATTGATGTTAAATTCCCTGAGAGTGGTAAGTGTTTTGTGATTTGGTAGGAGAATGAATAACTTTGGTCTTAGGAGATACATGCTGAAATGTTTTGGGGCAAAGTGTCCTGATGTCCGCAAATAACTGTCAACTGGTTCAGCCAAATAAATCTGCTGACCTCTCCAGTGCAGTGGGCATGGTCCACCCCCCCTCTTCCCTGACATACCCCACTGCCTTCACTTCCCTGGCATGGAATTCTCCTGGCAACTGTCCTGCCTCTCGAGCTTCCTCCTTTCAGGATCTTTCTCTTCTCCTCCTCCTCTATCCACCCTTTAAATATTGGGGTTCTTCTGCCTTCTTCCATGATCACGCCATATGCACCCCTGGGTGATTTTATCTACTTAGTATCTTAAAGCTCCACCTCCATGGAGAGGCTCCTAAATCCATTTTTCCCTTCATCCTAAATCTGTGGCACTCCAGACGACATGCACCTAAATCTGTGGACCTCAAACGACATGCACCAAAGGCCTTCATTTAGCAACCTGACCCCGGCCCAAATCTGCTCCTCCTCCTGTGTGCTCAAGCTCGTCGCACCACACTTCAGGCCAGTAGCCGAGGCCACGTCCAGGACCCTCCTTTTCCCTCACCCCCTTTCCCACAGCCAATCTATCATGGCGTCCTGCTGGTCTACCTCGATGCCACTAGGCTCTGCCCGTTCTCCTCAGCCACGACAAGACACCATGGTCTGCAGCATACACTGCTATGCAAGCCCCCCACTCATATGCCTACCTCCTATCCTGACCACTCCTAATTATTTTTCTCACTGTTTGGAATTGTTCAAGGGAGACATAACTCCCTCAAGATAAATTCCAAACTCCTTAGTGTGACCTTGAACCTGACCTCCACCTGCAACTCCTCCCTCATACTCTGCTCTGGGCACTCTGAACTGCCCCCTCCTCCTTCCCTGGACAGTCCAAGGTCTCTCTCATCTTGGCATTTCCATAAGCTCTTCCTTCTGCCTGCAATACTCCTTCTCCTCTCCTCTGCTAACTCCTACTCAACCTCCCGTCTCAGCTTAGATGCTATCACCTCCAATAAACTTCCAATGCCCCAAGGCTAGGTTGCAAGCTCCTCCTTTGCATTTTTACTGCACTCAGTACTTCCATGATTCCACCCTATCACAACAAGGGTATGTGCATTTGTCTGAGAGAACTGTGCCTTGTTCCATGTATCTCTAGTTATTTTATAGGGCCTTGCCATTTAATAAACATCCATTTCTTCAATAAATATCCATTTCTTCATTTATTCTACCATTTGTTCAGTCAACAAATATTTACAGGGCACTCACTGTATGCCAGGCATTTTTCTACATGTATGGGACCCAGCAGTGAAGAAAACAGTTCAGAATCACTGCCCTTGTGAGTAGAGGTATACTAAACTAAATCAATAGTACAGAATTTTAGAAGATGATTTAGGACAAAAAGCCTGAAGGAAATTAGGGAGCACATATACAATTTCCAATAGAAGAGTCCAGGAAGGCCTGTCGAGAAGGTGACATTTCAGCAAAGACTTGAAGGAAATGAACCAACATGCTACGTGAGTATCTAGCCGAGCACTGTAGGTGAGAGGAAAGGCAGGTGGGAGTGTGCCTAGCATGTGTGACAGGCAGCCAGGGGGCCAGTGTGGCTGGAGTGGGCCAGGGAAGGTTAGTGGAGGTGACAGCAGAAAGGTAACAGGGAGGTGGGGCACCTGGGGCTAGGGGGTTTATAGCCGAGGTATGATGTGATCTAACATATTTTTAAAGAATCACTGGTTGATGTACTAAGAATAAGTTGAAGCAGAACAAAGGCAGAGGCAGGGAAGCAAGTAAAGAGGCTACTTTTGTATCCTGGCCGAGGGGCGGAAGAGATGTGGACTGGAGTGGCAGCGGTAGAGATGCTCAGAAGTGGTCTGTCGCTAGATATGTTCTGGTGGTGGGGATGGAGGATGTGCTGGTGGGTCAGATGTGGGGTATAAGAGAAAGAAAGCAGTCTTTCTCCCAGGCTTTTGGCCTGAGCTCTGGAAGATGGGGAAGCCTTCAGGAGGAGCAGGTTTGGGAGCTTGGTTTGGGATGTCAAGTTTGAAAATGCCAATTAGATATCCAAACGGAGATGTCAAGCTGGATATATGAATTTAGAGCTTGAGGAAAGGTCCAAGCTGGAAGTATAAATCCAAGAGTCAACAGGAGGAATATGTTATTTAAAGCAATGAGACTGGAAGAGGTGCCCAAGTCAGTGTGTGCAGTGACAGAACAGAGAGGCCCAAGGGTTGAGCTCTGAACAGCTTAGGAGATGGGGAGGGGACAAAAAAACGCTAGTGAGAAGCAGCAGCCAGAGAGGAGAGCAGTGCATTGCAAGCACATTGTGCCTGGCACTGAGTATTTTAAGGACAATGACATAAATGATTGTGTGAAATGTGGTCAAAACATTCAGAAAGAGACAACTGGTAATGGGCCACTGGGCTGAGCAAGGTGGGATCCCTGGTGACTTGAAAAGAGCAATTTTGGTGGAGTAGTGGGGTGAAATCAGATTGGGGCGGGTTTAATAGCACACAGGAGGGGAGGCAGTGGAGACGGTACATGCCGGTGACTCTTTGGGCTGGAAGGCAAAGTGGGGCCGATAGTATTTTCAGGATGTGAAGTGCAGCATTCTTGTATCATGATGGGGATGTCCGGTAGAGAGGGTAACCTGATGTTTTACGAGAGAAATCGGAGAACTGGTGGAGCTAGGTCCTTGAGTAGGCCAAATATAAGGGAGACAAGGTAGACTGTGAAAAGTTCAATTACTATGTAAGCTTTCAATAACTATAAGAGGTTTCACGAAGCAAGGCAAGCTTAACTACTGTAGTAGTCGGCCAAAGGGGTGCTGATGCAAAATGCTAGAACTCCGCTGGCTTTTATAAAGCGTATTTATTCGGGGTAAAAGCTTACAGTTACCAGGCCCTAAAGAGTCCAACTCAAGGTAGCAAAAGGGGAACTTCTCACCCAAAGTGCACACGTTGAAGCGAGATGGCGGGCGATGTCTGCGTGGGCTCAGCCTTCTTCTTCCCTCTTAAGGCTCCGTGGTCCCAGCTTCTCCTACCTCAGCTGTAGGCTGGAGGGCTCGTTTCTTTCCCGCCTGCTCAGCTGCTCAGGGATCTTTTCTCTTCAGTTACAAACTGTCAGGTGAATCGCTCATCTCTCTTCCCAGGCCATGTCTATGGAGGATTCTCTCTTCCGGCATATCTGCTTCTGTGTGTCTTCTCCGGGTAAAAGTCTGTTTTATGGGCCCATCAAGGGGGCGGGGACTCAACCCTGCACATCCTAATGATGTGGTCAGATCAAAGTCCTAGTCTTATCATAATGGAATCAAGGGCATCTCAGCTGAATCTACTACAATTAAAGGGTATCATACCCAGAGGAACAGACCAGCTTATAGACAGGATCAAATATCTTTTTTTTTTTTGGAATTCATAAATAAAATCAAACTGCTACAACTACCAACTGAATAGCACAAACATTTTGCAATCACATGAGGCTGGATTAGTGGGGAGAGGTGTGGTGTTGCTTCTGTTTTAAGAGAAAGGGGGATTTTGATGGATATGAAATATGGGCTTAGGCAGGAGGGAAGTGGCAGGCATTCCATTTTAAGAAGTGCTTTCGTTTGCTAAAAGCTGCTGGGGGCAATGCACCAGAAATGTGGGATCTCTTAACTGACAAGCTTACAGCGCCAAGGCTGGGAAAAGTGTCCAAATCAAGGCATCAGGCGAGGCTCTCTCCCCAAAGCTCAGCTGCTGGTGATCCCAGGCTCCTGCCACGTGGCCAGGCACAAAGGCCGCTGCGGCCTCTGCCTTCTCCTCCAGGCTCACTTCGCCCCGCCAAGCTCAGCTGTGGGCGATCAAGCACATGACCGTGTCTTCTTGTCTCTCCCCTCTCCTTCCAGCCTCGTTGCTTCAGCTTCGGGCTTGTTGTGTCTGTGGCTTTTCTTTCTCCTGAGTTCATTGATTGCAACTTTTGGAGGTCTCTCTGTCTCTGCCACTTTTCCTCTTGTGTCTGTGGCTCTTTATTCCACCATTTATAAAGGATTCTGGGAAGAGGATTAAGACCCACCCTGGGTCATGCCCTTCTGAAGTGATCTAATCAAAAGGAAGGTCCCTTAACTGAATCTAATAGGAAGGTTCCATCTGCAATCAGTTTTACACCCACAGGGATGGATTAGCTTTAAGAACATGATCTTCTGGGGTCCATCCAGCTTCAAACTGTCACAGGAAGTTAAAAATATTATACACGTGGTAGATTAAATTATATATCCCAAGAAATGACATGTTCTTAACACCATGTGAATCCACTTATAAATGGGGCCCTCGGAGGATGTATATCAGCGTATCAGTTAAGGTGTGGAATCATTTGTGAAAAGGATCTTCTAAGATCCCATGGAGGGGTGCATCAAGGTGGACCTTCCTCCGTACTGCCAGGGGCCTTTTTAAAAAGCTGGACTTCAGAGAAAGCCACAGGAAGAGATGGAGGACACGGCCACATGACAGAGGCAGAGGTACAAGCCGTGGAAGCCCCAGGGTTGCGGCAAGCCAGCGCCAGAACTCACAGGCTTTGGGGAGAAAGCATGGCCTTGCCGAAGACCTGATTTGGGATTTCTAGCCTCCAAAAGCGTGAGATGATAAGTGCTTGTTGTTTAAGGCAACCAGTGTGTGGTACGTGCCATAGCAGCCCTGGGAAACTAAGATAACAGATGTGTATAAGGACATTTTATGAGCCTCGAACCAAGGGCGAGATGCCAAAAGACGGCCAGTGCGGTGCAAGCAAACACGTCACAGAGTGGGACTGGCCACACAAAGGCCACCCCAAACAGTGCAAAAGGGAAGGCTTCAGTAAGAAGACCAGGATCTACACGAGCTAGTAAAAGTGAACTGCCCTGCCTGACCCCTCTCAGAATGGAAACTCTGGTCTTGAGGGGAACTTGTGAGCCCCAAGCCCTGGCTGTCACCACACTCATCAGGAAAGGAGCAAACGAGCGTCCTGGTAAAACGCCCCCTTCCCCTACGAGGATGAGTCGTGCCACAGTTCCCACGTGTCTCCTTGGCTGGGGCAAGGATCTGGCGTCATTCCCAAGGGCGTCTGAGAGGCAGCTGACTTCTGGTGTGGGGGTGGGCAACTGTACCCTGTGAAGCGGCCTTTGTCCTCCTGTCTGCTTTTTGTGGGAGGAAGAGAGGGTCAGAGGAAAAGCCCTTCTGCCTCAGGCAAGCATTGCCCTCAGTGCCTGCCAACAGGCAATGCAACCTAGCAGCTGGCGCCAGAGAGCGGGAATCAGAGAAGGGCTAGAATTCGATTGGGTTTTCACCCCAGTGCTTTCACCCCAGCCCTCCCCCACCTTGGGACCTGAGGTTTGGGTCCTGAATGGTTCCCAGTTCCCTTTCCCACACCTCCTCATTTCATTACACTTTATTATTCAGCACCCACCAGCCACCTCCATCCTAAAGACAGACAAATCCTTACCATTTGGGTTTAACATTTATAACTAAAGTTTCAATCATTGAACGAAAGACGGACTCGCCTACCTAAACAGAGGATGCATGTCTCATCCAGGCGTAACTTTTACTCAGCTGTTACTAACGTGTGTGAAAGGTTTGGCGGGCAGGCAAGTGTTCTGACCCGTTCCTGTGGAAGTGCCAATCACGCAACATCGAGCTGTAGATCCGACGGCCAGGAAGACCGAGTCCTGAGCAGATGGATGCTGCCTTGACTCAACTGCCAACGGTCAGCAGGGTGCCCTCAGGCCTGGAAGGTGTGGTCTCCTGCTTCTCTTAACAGGTTCCTTTAACCTGGGACTCTAGAAACAACTAAAGCTTGGATGAAAATGGCATTATGCGTCAACTCTGCTCTGTTACCAAACGGCAGATGGGGCAGGTGTGCTCATTTGGGGATGGGTGAAGTCTTTTGCCGCCAGGCACCAGAGGCCGGGTCTCCACACAGTCTTCTCATCCTTCTGCACGTAGGTAGGTGTCTCTGTCCCCGTCATCCCCACCTTCCACCGCTCCTCTGGAGACTCCATCCTTTCAGAGTCCCTCTTCACAAAAAAGCCTGGCTGCGGCTGCCATTGCACATCCACCTGGAATTAGGCTTTGATAGACTCGGACCCCTTGTGTTTCCCCCTTATGCTGTGAGTTTCACAAGCTATGCTTCCTTTTTTTTTTTTTTTAAGATTTATTTATTTACTTTATCCATTTTAACCCCCCCCCCTTCCCCATTTGCTGTTTTGTGTCCATTCGCTGGGCAATTCTCTGTGTCTGTTTCCTGCCATCTCTTCTCATCCTCCTCCTCCAGTCTTCACCAGGATTCGATCCTGGAGACCTCCGATGTAGGAGAGAGGTGTTCTGCCACCTGCGCCACCTCGGTTCCTGGTTTTTCAGAGCTTTCGGAGCATCTCGTCTTGTCTCTCCCCTGCGTCTCTCTCCTGTTTCGTCATCATCTTGCTGCATGGCTCCCGGGGCCTGGCGGCTCACCAGCACACAGAGCCTGACAGCCCATGCGCCTTCTATGTATATATTTTTTATTTTACTGGAAGATCCCGGGGATCGAACCCAGGTGCCTCCATATGGCAGACAGACACCCAACCATTTGAGCCACATCCGCCCCCCACAAGCTATGCTTTCTCATTGGGCATCTTCTGTGGCATGGGCCGCAGTTTTCTCATTTCTAAGGAAACCCACTCTCTGTCCTATGGGTTTGACCACGTTGTTCTGATGCCTACTTGTCACCCATGAGCCAGCTTCATTTCAGTAGATGTTTGTTGAACCTCCTGGAGCTGTTAGGAAGTGGGATCAGAATTCCCACCCACTCTAGCCTGCACCACTACTGCTCTCTGCCCCACCAGGGCTGGGCAGTTTTAACCCCATGCCCAGGATGGTTTCCAAGCAGAGTATCTCCAGAAAGTAGGTTTTCCTGAAACAATGGAGTATTTTTCTCCAGGATGCTTCTCACTTTGCTCTTTCCATTTGCTCTTTGTCCATCTGGATGACGAATCTTAGGGGCCTTGTCTCTGAGCACATCAGAAATCCCAGCCCTGGAAAGCAGTTCTCCATCACATCCAACAATCATTTTCCCCCAATTTTTCTCTCTTTCAAACTTCCCCAATCCCATAACATAGATTACATGTAGTTACACTTTTGACTCTTTCCATTTACTTATGCAATTATAACTGAAATGTATGGAGTGCTTCCTAAGTGCCAAACATTGTACATTTTATTTAAATTTTTTCCATGTATTTCATATAATATCCCTACCAGATAAACCATGATCACCCTATTTACAGAAGGGAAAAGGAATCTGTGGCTTAACTTATTGAGACTTTCTCAAAGACACACACTTAGTAAGAGCCAGAGCCAGGCTCATCCAGGCCTGCGGGACACCTTGGTCCTTAACCCAGAGCTGTCACCTGCTTGCCATTCCCATGGATTCCTGAGCTGCGGTGCTGGCCCATCGCCGTTTGCTCCAGCATCCCTTCACGGATGAACCTTTGGGATATGGCCAGGTCCCCACTCCTAAAAGCAGTGCTGTGGCAAGCATCTTTGTGCCTGTGGAGTCGCTCTCGTTTGCTTCCTTCTAAGGCATCTCCAAGGGGGCGGAGGGGGGCGTCTGTTACGTGCTGGGGACTGGCCAAATCCTAACCTTGCTGGTCTTCAGATCCCAGGCGATCCGCTAGGCTGCTTCTGGAAGCCCCAAAGACAGGCCCGAAGGAGGAGTTTCCGCCAAGGCCATGGCCCTGTTAAGCTGCCGGCAGGCTCCAGCTCGGACCCGCTGCCGTCCCCCGTGGCCTTGGCACTGCTGACTGGGACACCAGGGCCATGAGAGCATTCAGGAGGCCGAGTGACTCAGCTGCTACTTTCCCTTTACTTAGCTAGTGAGCACTACTTCGGGGGAAACTTAAAGGAAAACAGGGCCCCAGGGTGCATTTTCAGGGGGTTAGAGCCCTGTCCTCGTCTTCAGTGGACACACAGAGAGTGGGATTCGGAGGTGGGCGGGCTGCACAGACGCCCAGAAGCCAATCCACAGGGCACTAAGCCACCTTGAAATGTGTCTACAATACAAGGACAGCTGCACAGGGCCCCCCAGGTGACCTCTTCCTAATGGGTGAAATGTCAGTGTGCCCTACTCCAGCCAAGGGCCCAGAGGCACACAGGCACACCACACACACAGAGACGCACACGTGCCCGATCTCGTGTCTCACAGCCATTACGGGGCCCTTTAACATATAAGGATGATCCCTTTAAAGGGGTCACAGATTATGCCCTGAAGACACGCATAGAAACAGCCGGGCAGGAAACCAGCGCTCAGGAATCCAGCAAGCGAACCCCGAGCTTCTCTGCGCGCTGGAAGCAGCCGGCGGAGCTCGCGGGAAGGGGACAGAAGAGGGGTGCGCTGTGCGGGCCCAGGCCCCGGGCGCGCGTCGGCCCGCTGGACCCAAGCGCCGCGCCCCTCACCCGGGCCCGGGGAAGCTCAGGGCTCCTGCGCCCGCGCCTGAGGTCGCTCGGGCCGCCGCGCAGCGGGGGAAGGAAAGCGAAAGCCGGCGGCGGGGGGTCCGCAGGGCCGCGTCCTACCTGCGTCCCCGCGTCCGGCCCCAGCGCAGAGGCCGCCGCCGCCCGCCCAGCCCCGCACAGAACGCGGAGGCGCCGCTCGCCAGGGCTGGCTGCACAGTGCGCGCAGCAGGCGCGCCATGACGCGGGGCAGCCCGAGCAGGCCCTGCGCGCCCGCTCCCTCCGCGCCCCCGCGCTCTCCCCTCCCCCTCCTCCCCCCTCCCCCTCCTCCCCCCT
>JAKSZT010000049.1:6124868-6205589 GCA_026826555.1 Tolypeutes matacus | reverse complement strand
CCCGCGCTCCTCCTCCTCCCTCCCCTGCCGCTCTCCCTCCCCGCCAGCGCTCCTCCTCCCGGCCCCCCTCACCAGCCCGCCCCTCTCCCGCCGCTCCCCGCCTCCGGTCCCTCCCCGCTGCCTGCTTTCCGCCCCCACCCGCTCCTTTCCCCGCCTGCCCGCTCTCCCGCACCTCTTCCCACCTCCCCGTTCCTCCTCCCCCACTTTGGCTCCTTCCCGGATCCGGGCGTGCCCCTCCCCATCTGCTGTCCCCCTCTCCTTCCCCTTCCCCTTCCCCTCCCCGCGCCTGCTGCCCCAAGCCCCGCGCCCCTCGCTCCTCCCCCAGCCCGGTCCCGCGCCACCCATCCCGACGTCAGCCGCAGATCTGTTTTCTGTCATTGCTGATAACAGCGTTTCCTAGAGTTGTGTAAAAATGGAGTCCCACATGGTGCACTGACTTCTGTCTGGTTCCTCTCGCTGGGCACTCACGTTTTTGCAGGTCACCGTGGTTGAGGAGCTGTGGGTCTACACCACAGTGTATTTATCCAGCCACCTGCTGATGGACCCTTACGTCCCGGGCTGGTCTTCGTGTGGACTCAGGCTTTCTCTCCTCTGGGGCCAATACCTAGGAATGCAAGGGCTGGATCAGAAAGGAGGTGTAACTTTAAGAAACTGGCCAGCTGGTTTCCAAAATGGTGGTTTCATTTACCTTCCCGTCCCGGTGTATGAGAGCTCCAATTCTTTTTTTCTTTTTTTTTTACTGGGAGGTCCCGGGGATCGAACCCAGATCCCTCCATATGGCAGACGGACACCCAACCATTTGAGCCACATCCACCCCCAGAGAGCTCCAATTCTTATAAATCCTTGCCAACGTTTGTATGTTCAGATTTTCAAAATTGTAGCCATTCTCAGAGTGTGTAGTAGCATCTCATTGAGGTTTAAACTTGCATTCCTTAGTGGCTAGTGATGCTGAACATATTTTCAGGTGCTTATCTGCAGTGGGTATATTTTCTGTACAAATCCTTTGCTCATTGGGTTGTTTGTTTTCTTACTACTGAGTTTTGACAATTCTTTATATATTCTGGTTACAAATCCTTTGTTGGATACATGTTTTGCAAAGATTTCTCTCCCAGTCTGTGATTTGTCTTTTCAGTCTCCTAAGGAGTGTCTTAAGAAGAGCACAAGTTTGAAGTTTTGATGAAGTCTAATATATTGATTTTTTTCCTTATATGGCTCAGGCTTTGGGATGTCATAGGTAAGAAATTTTTGCCTAAACCAGGGTCATAAAGATTTTTCCACCTATGTTTGATTTTAAAGGTTTTATAATTTTAGGTTTTACATTTAGGTCTATGATCCACTGTAAGTTAAATTTTGTATATGGCAAAAGAAAAAAAAAAACTGTTTTGGTTTGTTTTTTTGCATATGGATATATTGTTGTTCCAGCACCATTTGCTGAAGAGATTGTCCTTTCTCCACTGAACTGCCTTTGAACCTCTGTCTTAAACCAGTTTTCCATGTACATGTGTGTCTATTTCTGGTCTTTACATTCTGTCCAATTGATCTATTTGACTATCTTTACACAAATCCTACAATACTGATCACTGGACTTGTGCTATAAGATAGACCACAAAACAATTTTCAAAAAAATTTAAAAGATGGAAATCTTATAAAGTATTTTCTCCAACCACAATGGAATGAAGCTAGAAATCAATAAAAGAGGGAAAAATGGAAAATTGTCAAAAATGTGGGCATTAAACATCATACTCTTAAGCAATCAGTAGGTCAAAGAAGAAGTTGCAAAGGAAATTGGGAAATTCTTTTAGATGAATGAAAATAAAAACATATCAAAATTTATGGGATGCAGCAAAAGAATGACTCAGAGGGAAATTTATAGCTGTAAATGCCTACATTAAAAAAGAAGAAAGATTTGAAATCAATAGCCTAACTTAATATCTTATAAACCTAGAAAAGAAGAGCAAACTAAACCCAAAGCCAATAGAAGGAAGGAAATAACAGAGATTAGAGCAGAGATAAACAAAATAGAGGGTTGAAAACAATAGAGAAAAGCAATTAAACTAAAAGTTGGTTATTTTAAAAGATCAAGATAATTGCCAAACCTTTAGCCAGACTGAGAAATAAAGAGAGAGGAAAAAAATAACAAATCAGAAATGAAAGCAGGGACATTATTACCAACCTCACAAAAAATTAAAAGTGTTACAAGAGAATAATGTAAAGAATTGCATGCCAACAAATTAGATACTCTAGATGAACTAGTAAAATTCCCAGAAACATACAAATTACAAAAACAGAATCAAGAAAAAATAGAGTATCTCAACAGACCTGTAACAAGTAGAGATTAAATCAGTGTATTAGTCAGTCAAAGGGGTGCTGATTCAAAATACCAGAAATTGGTTGGCTTTTATGAAGGGTATTTATTTGGGGTAGAAGCTTACAGTTACCAAGCCATAAAGAGCAAATTACTTCCCTCACCAAAGTCTATTGCCACATGTTGGAGCAAGATGGCTGCTGGCATCTGCCAGGGTTCAGGCTTCCTGGGTTCCTCTTCCCAGGGCTCGTTTCTCTCTGGACTCAACTGCTCTGCGTTTTTGACAAGGCCAGCTGTAGACTTTCAGGCAATGGCTCATCTTTCTTCCTGGGGCCTCTGCCATGTCTAATCGAGCCTTCTCTCTGTTCCTCTGTGTGCTTACTTCCTGGGCTCCAGCATTAAAACTCCAACCTCCCTTCTCTGCAGTGCGGTTTCTCTGTGAGTCCCTGCCCACCAAGGGGGCGGGGATGCAACGTCCTACTGACATGGCCCAATCAAAGCCCTAATCATAATTTAATCAAGTAAAAGTAAAACCTCTGAGTTCAATACACTCTAATATGCCCAGAGGAAAAGACCAGTTTACAAACATAATCCAATATTTCTTTTTGGAATTCATCAATAATATCAAATTGTTACAATCCCTTATGATATAGATGCAAAAATCTTTAACAAAATGCTAGCAAACTGAACCAAACAATACATTAAAAGGGTTATATATCACAATCATGTGGGATTTATCCCAGGAATGCATAAGAAAATCAAATGATATACCACATTAATAGAACAAAGGGAAAAATGACACACATGATCATCTCAATACAGGATGAAAAAAACATTTGAAAAAAATCCCATACCCTTGCATGATAAAAACCTTAGCAAACTAGGAATAGAAGGGAATTCCCTTAACATGTTAAAGGGCACTTGTGGAAAACCCACAGCTAACATACTCAATGGTGAAAGACTGAAAGCTTTCCTCCTAGTATCAGGAACAAGGCAAGCATGTCCACTTTCACCAGTGCCATTTACATTGTGCTGGAAGTCCTAGCCAGAGCCAATTGTCAAGGAAAAGAAATAAAAGACATTTAAATTGGAAAGGGGGAAATACAACTCTATTTTAGGATAAAATGATTCTTTATATAGAAAATACCAAAGAATACACGCCCACGCACACAAAATTTCTAGAACTAATAAACAAATTCAGCAAAGTTGCAGGGTACAAGATCAACACTCAAAAACAGTGACAGTTTGAATTTGGTGAATCCCAAAAAGAGAAAGTTTATGTTTTTGAACGAACCCACTTCCATGGGTGTGAGACTCTTTTGAGTGGGCCACGTCAGTGAGGGTGAGCCAGCTTGGGTCCCCACCCTCTTGCTGGGTCTGATATAAATGGAGACACAGAGAGAGAGACAGACACAGGTGAAAAGGAGGCCACCATATTGATCCTGCCATATGGGAGATGGGGCTTTAGGAAAAGAGAACCCTGTGGGCTGGGAGAGGTTCTGAAGCCTGGAACCAGCAGAGCACAGAGGCAAGGAAAGAGGCCCCCCTAGGGGTTGGGCCCACTGAGCAGTTCAAGGCCATATGCCTGACAGCTTACAGCCAAACTTAGGAAGAAAGCTGAGCAGCTGAGACAGAGAGAGGAAGCCAGAAAGAGACCCACCCTATGCCTGGTTACTCCCAGCTGAGCTCCCAGAGCTGGTGAGCCCAGAGGGGAAGGCTAAGACCTCAGCTGAGCTCGCCCACCATCTTGCTTCACCACATGGCAGCTGACCTTGGTGAGGAAGCATCTCTGATGGTGCTTTGATTCGGACATTTCACAGCCTCAGAACTGTAAGCTTTTACCCCAGATAAATCCCCTTTATAAAAGCCAACACATTTCTGGTACTTTGCATCAGCAGCCCTTTGGCAAACTAAGGCAGCATCCAAAAGAATAAAATACTTAGGAACAAATTTAACCAAGGAGGAGGACTTGTGCACTGAAAACTACGAAACATTGCTGGAAGTAACTAAAGACCTAAATAAATGAAAAGACATTCCCTGTTTATGATTAGAAGACAAAAGATGGCAGTATTTCCCAAAGTTATCTACAGATTCAGTGCAATCCTATCAAAATTTCAGTAGCCTGTTTTGAAGAAATGGGAAAGGTGATCCTCAAATTTATATGGAATTGCAAAGAGCCCTGAATAGCCAAAACAATCTTGACAAAGAAGAACAAGGTTGGAAGACTTACACTTTCTGACTTCAACACTTACTATAAACCTACAGTAAACAAAACAGTTTGGTACTGGCGTAAGGGAAGACAAATATATCAAAAGAATAGAATTGAGAGTCCAGAGATAAACTCAAACATCTATGGCCAACTGATTTTTAACAAGAATATCAAGACCATTCAATGGGGAAAGAACAGTCTCATCAACAAATTGTGCTTAGACAACCGGATAACCACATGTGAAGTCATGAAGTTGAACCCCAAAGTTAACCCAAAATGGATTTTTAAAAAACTAAACATAAATGCTAAAACTATAAAACTCTTTTGAAGAAAATATAGGGGAAAATGTTTATGAACTCAGATTTGGTAATGGATGCTTATATATGACAACAAAAGCACAAGCAACAAAAGAAAAAACAGATAAATAGAACTTAATCAAAATTTAAAACGTTTGTACATCAAAGGATATTATCAAGTGAAAAGACAACATACAAAATTGTTGGAAATGGTTGTGAGTCACATATCTGACAAGGGTTTAATATCCAGAATATATAAAGAACTGCCACAACTCAACAAAAAAATGGCAAGCAACCCAATTAAAAAATGGACAAAGAAATTAAATAGACATTTCTCCCAAGAAGATACACAAATGACCAACACAAGATGTTCGACATAACTGGTCATTTAAAAAATGCAAAGCAAAACCACAATGAGATACCACTTCACACTCACTAGATTGGCTTAAAGCACACGAATGCAAAATAACAAATGTTGGCAAGGATATGAAGAGCTAGGAACCCTCACACATTGACAGTGGGAATGTAAAATAGTGTAACACCTTGGAAAACAGTTTGAGGGTTCCTCAAAATGTTAAACATAGAATTACTATATGACCCAGAATTTCCACTCCTACATATATGCCTGAGAGACAAGGAAACATATGTCTACTCAGAAACTTGTACACAAATGGGTATAGCAGCATTATTCATAATAGCCAAAAGGTGGAAACAGCCCAAATGTCCCACAGCCGATGAATGGCTGAACAAAGTGTGGTGCATGCATGCAATGGAATATTATTTAGCCCAAGAAGGAATAGAGTACTGTTACATGGTACAACTCGGATGGACCTTGAAACTATTACGCTAAGTGAAAACAGCCGAACATAAAAGGTCGCCTATTGTATAGTTCCTTTCATAGATATGTCCATAATAAGTAACTCTATCTAGACAGAAAGCAGATTCAAGGCTAGCTACCAGGGAATGGGGGAAAGGAGAATGGAGTGAGATTGCTTAGTGGGTATGGGATGTTTATATGGGATGATGAAAAAGTTTTGACACTAGAGAGATCTGGTGGTTACACAATAGACTAAACGCCATTGAATTGCACACTTCTAAATGATGAATTGTATGTTATGTGGATTTCATTTCAATTATTACAAGAAGGTTTATGTAGAGAAGACACCTGGAAGTGGCGCCAGTGAATGAAAGAGTTTCAGGCTCACCTTTAGCTTTGCTAGAACTGCTCTTCAAAGTGATTGTACCAACACTGTGGGAGAGCTCCTGTTTCTCTAAATCTTCATCAGAACGTGATGTTCTCAGATTTACTCATTTTTGCCAGTATGATGGGTGAGAAATGCAGTCTCCCTGAAAAAAAAAAAATTTTTTTTTTGAGGTTCTGGGGCTGGGATTGAACCCGGGACCTTGCATGTGCAAAACCGGTGCTCAACCACTGAGCCACCTCAGCTCTCCTGAGTTGGTTTTTTCATTTGTTTTGATTGGGTTTTGTTTGTTTGTTTTTAGAAGGCACCGGGAACTGAACCTGGGACATCCCATGTGGGAAGAAGGTGCTCAACCACTGGAGCCACATCCGCTCCCCATTGTTGATTTCTAATTTTCATTTCCTTGATTGCTAATGGGATTGAAAATCTTTTCAGACATTAGCTGGTTATTAGAGTTTTTCTACCTGTGAATTGTGTGCATTCTTGCCTCTTTTAGATTATCTTTTTTTTTACAGGCTTGTTGAAATTCTTTATTATTATGGATATCGATTATTTGTTGATTACGTGGATGCCTATTTTTTTCTCATTATATAGATTGGATTTTTACTTTGCTCATGATCTCTTTTGCACAGATGACTTAATTTAAAAATAGTCAATGTTTTCCTTTATAGTCTGTGCCTTTTTATTGTTTTATTCCCATGTGTACATGCTTGGGTGTATAACTTTCTCTACTACTTGTTTCTCTTGTTCAATATTGTGTTTGAAAAAAATTACCTCTATGGATGTTTATTTATTTTATTTATTTCAACTGATTCTGATGTCATAATGATATTCTTTATGTTGTATTCTAAAAGTTTTACAGTTTTACTTTTCACATTTAGGTTTCTTCCATGAGTGGACTTGCATATCTTTTGTGAGATTTATTTCTAGACACTTTGTAACTTTTGTTACTACTGTGTGTGTTCAATTATATCTTCTAATTACTAATTGTTTGTTCCTTATGTATTTGAATGCAATTTTAGTATATTATTATCATTTTACCCAGTAATCTCGTCAAATTTTCCTCTCATATCCATGTCAAGAAGAGTTTCTTGAATTTTCTATGGAAACAATCTTATCATCACATCAGCAGTGAGTAAGTGATGTGAATCAGTGAAAAAGAATGATAGACACTTCTCTTCCTTTCCCGTCCTTATATCTTTGATTTCTTATTGAGCCACTTGGATGTCCAAAAAATGTTGAGTGGAAGTAGAGATAGCAGGCACCCTTGTTTTGTTCTGACTCGAAATGGAAGGCTTCTAACATTTCCCAAGTACATAGGATGTCTGTCATGGAATTTAGTACCTAATCTTTATTATGATATAGATGTTCCCTTCTATTCTATTCTTAGTTTACTAAGAGTTTTGTCATGAATGAGTATTAAATTTTATTTGTTGACTTTCCTGTGTATTATGAAGTAGTCATATGATTTTTCTCTCAAAATGTTAATGAAGTGCATTACACTAAAAGACCAACCCAACTTATTCATGATGTATTTTTTAAGTTCATTTTTAGAGTTGATTTGTCAACATGTTATTTAGGATTTTTGTATTTATGTTCAAAACTGAGTTTAGTTTGTAATTTTCTTTCTCATCATGCCGTTGCCTGGTTTTTTTGTTCCAGATAAAATGCCTCTCCTTTATTTGAACTCCTTATGCTTTCTTACAAGTAAAACCCATATAAAACTTTTAGAAAATTAGATGTGTCATTTAGAATCAGGTGTTTGAAAGATATATAATAGCATCATGAAATTTTTACTTTCAACTCAACAAACTCTTTAATCCTAATTTATTTAATCATTATATATCATATATAGTTATTATATAGTCTGCCTTTATTTTATGATAAAATCTGCTTTTATCAAAAATTGTTAACCACATAGTAATATGCCTCGCATGAGATACAACTTTAACAGAAAGAGTTAAACACTGAGCATGTTTCACAGGGTGGTTTTTCCAGCTCCACTATGACCGAGGACGGGTGACCTGCCTGTCATATACGTCTAATACAAGACCTAGCATATATTTGAAAAATAAAATTATGCTCAGAACCTTGCCAGATTTTAATGTCAAGTGAGACCAATGGTTTGGAAGCCTCATGTGTATTGTTCAAACTCAGTCACTATAGCTATACATCATCATTTTAATGACTTCACTGTTGTTCTCATGTATCCTAAATGATCTACAAATTGAAGAGGGTACTTTGGGCATAGTCTGTTGACAATTTTAATTGTAAAATGGTAAACACTTAAAATGATATTTTAAAAAATTCTGTTTTCCTGGTCTATCTACACTTACCCCTGTACCATGGTTTCCTGGCCAAGTTGTTAGGGCTGGTTCTTACTTTTCGGTGGCGATTCGGTTTCCCCATTAGAGCACCGGCTCCATTTCGGGATGACCCAGCTTTGGCCCACGGGACTTTGGCTTTGGCCCTCGCCATCTCGGGCTCTTCATCCCTGGGCCATCTCACCTCTATCATCGGACTATGCCACTTAGTTCTCTTTAATTAAAGTGTGAAGGTTTTCTCTGCCACCTGAGCTCTTCTGGGTCACCTGTGCTCTGAGTAGAATCTAAATTTGTTTCTTTGTTCTTGAAGGGACCCCCTGTCTGACACTCTGGAATGGACCAGAGGGCTGAATTCTGACCCTATCATATCGACTCCATCGGTCCCTACCCTTTCTGTCTACCTCTGCAACACTCCTTTCATTTTCAGGACCATGAGCTTTCTGGTATCTTTCCAAGTACTCAGGCCAGTCTCTGAAGCCCAAACATCTCCCTCCTGGGGCAAAGGAATCTTTCAGCACAGAGCGAGGTCCAGTTTCCCTCCAGCTGCACCTGAATTTCCCCAGGCCAATTGAACAAGGTTTTAGAGGAAGAAACCTCATTTGTGCCTTTGAGCATCCTCAGCAGCTTCTTCAGAATCACGGTGGTGAATCCTCGGCATATTTGCCGGGAATGGTGGGTCTTCTCTCTCCAGACGGTCACAACTTAATCCCACTTCAAGTTCCTGGCAATTGAATTCTCCCCTGAGAAGGAAATTGTATGAGCTCCATGAACATTTGATATATGGATATTTCTAAACAGCCTGACTTGGAAAAGATTAAAACAGCCTTGTATTCCCAATCCCTCAGACCTCCTTGCTGGCAGGGCCCAGATTTTAATCTGCTCCAGGTGGCGGGACTCAGGAAGGTTTATATCTCTCGGCGTCTTCAATTAATGCCAAGTGTAATTGTAGCTGGCAGAGCCCCAGGTGTTCTGGCATGTTGAAGGGATGGGCACAGAAACTCCCTGCCAACTCCTTCAAGGACTATCTTTTGGATTGTGCTTTTCATAATCAAAAGCTACTGTGATTAATGAGCTACAGGCAATGGGTAATCCCCTATACTTAAAAAGTCAAAGCCGTGGAAAAGAAAAATAGAAGCAAATTATTCTTCGTCGTTTCGGGTTTCCTGACCTCAAAGGTTTTGTGAAAAGTCTTTCCTTTGGGACCTTTGCCATGCAGCCGGCTGAAGTCTGATCGAGTCGTGCGATTTCTGAGTGCAGGAGAGGTTGCCTGCTGTTGTGCATCAGTGTGTGTGTTTCTTGTAATTTTGCTCATGAGCTCAGAGGCCTTTGGAATGGACCACATTTAAAAGTAAAACAAAGCAGCAAAACATGGGAATTGGAAATAATCACCTATCTGGACTTGCTGTGGCCTGTTTGATCGGCTTCTGGTCTGAAGCAATCTAAAGTGAGATTTTTCCAGAGCTCGTTATAGGGACAACTCTACTGATGGAAACTGTGACCGCCGCCCCACCTCCCACCTCTCCCACCTTGGCACTATCTTCAGCAAAATATAAAAGTCCAGTTTATACTCCACAACTGAAATGGAATTTCTACCTCAGATAAAGTTAGGAGTCCAACAAACATTTTCCTTTCATTTGATGGCTATTGTGAGGTTAAAAAGTGAAGCTTTCTAAATTCTGTGGGACAAAACAAAGGAATCAGGGTTCCAAAGCAGAGGAAGGAGACTAAGGCCTGCATGTCATGCCTAAAACACAAGGAGCTTGAGCGAAAAACACCTTTAGAAACTGAAACGGATTTACAAAATTTTTGATGTAGGCAACTGTCTAGATTTTTATGACTACCAAGAGGTTATTAGAATTTTTTTTAAATTTTTTTTTGTTTTTTCCCATTTTCTGAATATCCCAATCCTTTCATTTCATTTTATTTCTAGTGTTTTGTTTTTTTTTTTTTTTAAGTTTCCATGTATTTTATCTCTTATATTTAAACTTATCTTTATTATTTCATTTTCCTGTTAATTGTATTTGGCTATTATATGGGCTTCATCTCCAAGGAAGGTTTGGATCACAGAAGGGTTACAGAGGGGGCAGGAGAGGGTCATTGGTGGGGGGTGTATATATTTGAAACATATATAAAATTGTTCAAATGATCAAGGGGTGGGGCATGGTCACAGTGGGTGGAGAATCACTCAATAAATGAGGGAATACTGAATTCCCAGCCTGGAGAGCTCTGCCACATTCTCCAGGGGAGCAGCAACAGTCCCCCAAGTGCAGGGGCAGAGTCTGGCAAGGGAGGATGGTCCACTGATGGGTTCTTGTTATTGATGACTAGCCTTAGGAGTCTTTGCTCTTGTAATTGAAACGTAGCCTACTGTTATGGGGTACCTAAGGGTTGCCACCTGAGAGCCTCCTTGTCACTCAAATGTGGCCTCTCTCTAAGCCAAACTCAGCATATGAATGCATCACCTCCCCCCCCCACCCCACCCCAGCATGGGACATGACTCCTGGGGATGAGCCTCCCTGGCAATGAGGGATTAATGCCAAGTGCCAACTGGCAATCTGACTGGAAAAAGACCTTGAATAAAAGGGGGAAAAGGTAAAGACAAATGAGTTCATGTGGCTAAGAGACTTCAAAGAGAGTCAGGAGGTCATCCCAGAGGTAACACTTACACACACCTCAGTAGGATCTCATAGAACACCAAAGTGGATATCACCCCACACAGAGGGGCTTCTGAGGACTCTGGAGACACCCAAGTCCCATATATGGGGGAATAGCTCTAGAGATTGATGCCTTATCAGTGGGCTTTACTTTGGAATCTGTGCTCCTGAGAGTGACAGAGTTGGACTCAAATAAGTCCTCCCTGCACATGGTCCATCAGTTCCTTCTGTTCAAACCTATATGTGATGCTGGAGTTTGTACGTGTACTTCCAGAGACTGGAGCCTCTGGCCTGCCCATGTGCCAGCTGTGCCTGGAATCTTGGTGGAGCTGCAACTCCTACTCTACAGCTCAATGGACTCACCCAAGTCACCTGGTGAGATGATGATGGACAACGGCCATCCCAGGGAATGGAGAGAGCCTGCAGCTGCAGGCAGGATAATCCCATCCACCATATCCATGGGATATAAGCCCCCTCTCACTTGGAGGTGGAGTGGACATCACCATCCCAGACTCCTCAGGAGTGGGGGAAGAGCTATGGACTAGAGTGGACTTAATGGTATTATGTTGTAGACATATTGTGATTCAAGCAATGGAAGAAATTATAACAGTGAGGTGGAGCCAGTGGCCACTGGATGCTTTCAGGCAGGGAAGGGAAAAACAGTTATAATACAGGTGCTTTTTTTAGGACTTGGGAATTATCCTGAGTGACATTACAATGACCGATATAGGCCATTTTACATCAGCATATACCATGCAGAACTGTGTGGAGAGATTGTGGTCTACAATGTGAACTATGGTCCATGCTTAGTGGCAAAGCCCCAGGAGGTGTATATCCATTGCAGGTGATGAGCCACACTAATGAAGGATGTTTATGTGGGAGGTTATGGGAGGTGTGGGAGGTGGGGAACATGGGAATCCCTGGAATTTTTGCATAACATTTATGTAATCTAAGCATCTTTTAAAATATATATATAAAAAATTCTTTTTGTTTTAATAAAATTCTAAAACTGTGGATAACCTTTAAAAAAAAAAAAGAGGTTATTAGAGAACAGGAAAACAGTCTTCATAAGTTTTGGCTCAAGTAAAAACTTAGTCTGTCCTTGGCACTTTTTTCAATTTTATAAATGACCAATGATTGTATTTATGATTAGAGTTCACTAGTCATGGTAAAATGGTGGAACGACTTCATTACACCTTGTTTTGAAAAGCTGCGGAAGTGGAGTCAATTTTATCTTATCACAGGTGATATAGATGGCTTTATGACTCCCCGCGGGGTGGGTGCTTTGCCCACGTCCCACTCACAGCTCACAGACGGCGCGAAGTTGCCGCAGGAGGCCACGCGCTCACCTGGGCGGCACAGCAGCCAGGTCGGGATTCCTCCAGAGACATCCTTGGTGAAGGAAGGCTCTGCCTCGGGAAAGGAACCGGGAGCCCTCCAAGGGCTTGCAGAGAAGAGCTCTCAAAACAAAGCATTTCCAGACTGGAGAGCGTGTCTGCGTGGGGGTCTCAGTCTGTGATCTACAAGACACAAGAGCCCAGGGCCACCACGGCTCAAGAACGTGGCCCGGTACCGAGGGAAGACGTGAAGGAAATGCACGGGGAAGGGAAGGACTCCCCTGTCCTCTTCTGGGTGGCATGGGGACCCACCGTCCCTTCCACGGCGTCCCTGCCACATGACTTTTGCTGCAGTGCCCCCTGGGTGAGCATCTCCTGCTTCAACGCTCAGGTCCCAATGCCTGCAGCACCCGTGACTTGGCCCCCATTCCTGCCACCTAATCCTCAGGTCACCCTCCCACCGCCCTGCTCATGGTCGTTCTCTCCACCCCCACTGCTGGGTGCAGGTAAATGACAGTCTCCCTCACTGCGTCTGTTGGCTCCGAAGTCTCATCTCTTTCCACTGCTTCCTTCAGGAGGCTGGAGCAGCTGATACTAAGAATCAGGAGGCCAGAGCTGCAAGAAGAGGCTCCACCCAAAACTCCAGGTCTAAGCAGCCCCAGGGGGACCCCAGCCAGAGAACCAGAAATGCCTCAGTCACTGGGGGCAACTCTTTGTCTGTCTTAGGACTGATTTCATTTGCAACAAGTTTCTTGTTGAAACGGCTGGGAAGGAAGTGCCTACAATTTTTTTCTGGAGTACAAGATGATAAAGTGGAAATTATGGAACCCACCCCTCTGAATTTATTATGTATAAATTATCATAGCTAGCTACTATTTATTATATGGTTTAGGAATATAAGAATATTTGTAAGGGCTGTTCCCACAGAAATGGAGTGCCCTAAGACCACTCGACTCATGTTAGGGGGCCATTCGCTATTTGTTTTCCATTTGTTCCATGTGTGGTTTTTTGATTGTTTCTTTTTATCTCATTCCCTGCTTTTGTAGGATTCATTTAGTATTTCTTTGTATTCTGTTTTGTATCTTTTGTTGGCTTTTTAATTATACCTCTTTGTTTTGTTTTTAAATGGTTGCTCTAGAATTGCAATATTCATCTCTAACGTACCACAGCCTCTCATGCCACCTCCCATGTAAAATCTTAAACACTCTGTGCCACTTACTATCCTCTTATCTTTGTGCTATTTTTGTTACATTTTTGTTACTTTAACATACGCTGTAATCTCCACAATACATTGTTTTATTTTTGGTTGAAGCATTCAACTTTCTTTTAAAGAAAAATGTTTAAGTGTTTTACATTTTCCCGTATATTTACCATTTGGGGCACTCTGCCTTCCTCTGTGTGGATTTGCATTTCCAGCAGGAATTATTCCCCTTCAGCCTGAAGAACTCCCTTGATTATTTATTGCTATCCTACTGATAACAAAGTTTCTTAGGTTTTGTTGATATGAAAATTTCTTTTTCCACCCTCATTTTTGAAAGATATTTCCACTAGACATGGAATTAGAGGTGGACAGTTTTTCCTTCTTTCAGCAGTTTAAAAATCTCATTCCATTGACTCTGGGCTTGCCTTGTATCTTTTGAGAAGTCAACAGTTTTTCTTATCTTTATCCCCTACATGGGATGTGGGGATGTGATCTACCATGCCCCCACAGCTGACTTAAACTTTTTTCTATATATTTGGTTTTCAGAAATTTGACCATGAAGTACTTATGTATGTTTTCTCTGTGTTTACTATACGTGAGGTTTGTTGATATTCTTGAATTTGTGAGTTGAAATTTTTCAACATTTGGAAAATTTTCAGCCATTATTTCTTCAAATAGATTTTTCTTCCTCAGTCTTTCTTCTCTTCCTCTGGGACCCAAGTTGCAGGTATATTACTTCTCATCCCACAGGTTGGTGAAGTCCTTTTTACTCTGTGCTTCAGTATTGATAGTGTTTATTATCCTGTTTTCAAGTTCATTGGACTTTTCTTCTGCAGTGTCTAATCTGCTGTTAAACCAACATAATGAGTTTTTCTTATCAGATATTTTATTTTTCAGATCTACAATTTCCATTTGATTTTCCAAAATAGTTTTTATTTCTTGGCTGAGATTTCACCTCTGTTCATTCTTTATGTCAATCTTTTCCTCTAAATCCTTGAACAATTCTAGAATAGCTGTTTTAATGTCCTTGTTTAATAATTCCAACATGTGTTATCTTTGGGCCTGGTTTCTATCGACTTCTTTTCCTCCTAGTTGGAGGTCACCTTTTCCTGCTTTTTTCCTCTAGTCATTTTTCATTGTGTGCTGGGCTTTGAGAATGCTATTTAATGCTGAATTTTGCTGTTTTTCTTTAAAGTGTCAGCTTTAGTTCGGGCACCCAGTTAATTTGTAGATGGGTCAGCTACATCTCATTGAAGCTTGTTTTTCAGCTTTGTCAAAGTTGGCCTTGGGGAGTCCTGGTTGAGGTGTGACCCCTGTATGCTCCCGAAGGGTTGAGCCCGTTCTCAGCACGCTGGCTTATTGGAACGCTGCCCTCTTCCTGGCCTGCATGGCCTCCTTGGCCTCTGTGCAGCTCAGTGTCCTCACGCAGCCATTCTCTGCCTAAGGGCCTCTCCCTCTGCCTGCATAGCTTAGGATTCTGCCAGACTTAGGAGGACCCTTGAGAATCCAGGTTTCTGGAGCTCCTTGTTGTGCAGCTCCCTCCCTTTTGGCATTCGACCCACAGAATTCTAGCTGCCTTAACAGCCTCGAGCCTGATCTCTGTTTCCTAAACCAGCAAGACCCCTGCTCCCTGTGTGGGCTCATTTTCCTGTGCTACAGTTTGGAAAGTGCCTCCAGGCAGATGCTGAAGGGTCACAGCCCAGGGCCATCTGTTATCTAGTACCTGAAAGGAGTTGGTTTGGATAATTTGTTCAGTTTTTAATGTTTGTGGTGGGAGGATAAGTCACTGGACTTACTCATTACTACATTATGACCAGAACCAAAACTCAGCTCAGGGGCTCTTATAAATAAAAACCTTCCTTTTCCTAAGGTGGTACTGAAAAAACTTTCTACTCCTCTCTTTTTCTTCCCTTTTCTTTCCCTATACCCAGGTCCTTCTTTTTCTAGATATCCTTAGAAGGAGTGACTCAAAGTTTACTTATATGCAAATTGAAATTTTGGCAGTTACAGAAAAGTTTATATGGAAGTAATTCTGCATCTGCCAGAATTTTACTTAAGAGGATTCAGGGAGGGCTTGGTGTACAGGAAGCATGTAAACATCTAGGTTTGGAAAACACAGATGAGATAACTTTCAGAAAACTCTCTTGCCTTATTTCTCTCCCAGCTTCATGCTCACGTCAACATAAGCCCAATCTTATTTCTCACCATTCAAGAGTGGTTTCAAAAACCTGTCTTGGGAAGCGGCTGTGGCTCAATCAGTAGGGCTCCTGTTTACCATATGGGAGGCCCCGGGTTCGGTTCCCAGGGCCTCCTGGTGAAGGCAAGCCCGCCCGCACGGCGTGGTTAGCTGACCCAGCGAGCACAAGCAGCAAGGGGGGGATAAATGAATAAATAAATAAAATCTTTAAAAGAAAAAAAAAAAAAAAAAAACCTGTCTTTTTCCCCAAATAAGGCCAACAAGCCTGAACTCAACCTTCTTAACTTCCCTGAGCTTTCTGATGCATTTTCTAGTCTGGGGAAGTGCCTCGTTCCCAACTACTTAGCAGGACTTCTGTGGTCTCCACCCTGAGTTTTGTCCTGGTGGAAGTGGAGCCCACCCATCCACACCACGCCAGCCTAGAGAGCAGTCGACCATGACAGGCCCTTGCGATAGCCAAGTTCTGAAGGACCAGAAACCTCAGCACTCCACGTCAAGGACCGAACATATCGTACAAGAGGAGTTTGCTCTCTCATGCCTCCATGCAGGTATTTTGTTGAGTATTAGATAGAGGAGGCCTTAAAGGTGATCAAATTCAACCCCCTCTTCGCAGTTTAGGCAAATGAGGTCAGGAGGCTGGATGCCGCATTCAGTTTCATGCAGCTGGAGGGCCAGAGGCAGAGCCATAGCTGGTGTTTTCCGACTTCTACTGTCGCTTCTTCATGCTTCGTTATGCAAATGATTTGCCTCTTTTGATCTCCTTACTTTATTAGAACTATTTTTCAATAAGTTCTATTCACTGTAGATGCCCAGAGGAGGTCATGTGAATGGGAAACAACTGAAATGTGTCTTCTTTGCCTGGATTGTATAAATGTTTTCTAAGTTTACCTCCAGTTTGTTGCTCTAAAGGCCCATGTTTTAATTGAGCATATTCATTTTTATGTTATAATAAATGCATACACTTTATTCAAAGGTATCTCTTTCACCACATGTCTTAACAGCTGAATGAGCAAGGCATTGCAGCTTATTTCTATTGCATTTACCTGGCTTCTCTTTACTTAGCTAGATCTGTTGGGACTTCTGGATGACTGAATTGCAAACTGAAAAGCAGAACATGCCATGCACACCATTTATCTGAAATCCAAGTTCACAGAGATCTAGCAATTATCCACACAGGCTACCATTTATTTTCATGCCTTTGTTAATAAATAATCTTCGCTTGAATAAAAACGATTTGCTCCTTGATGTCTTATTATTTATTCTTTCATAGAGTTTTACACCTTGAGATGATGGATTGAAGAGGCATCGTCTGTAAGCTGTCAAAGCTATGGCTGCCGCCTCATTTAAGGAAGGTCATAAGACAAAGCATATCCTTATGGATATTGTTGGTGTTGTTTCTGTCTTTGTATGTCTCCAACCGAGTTGTGTGGTCAAGATGTAGAGTGGAAATCCTGTGGCTGAGCTGGGAATGTCAGGGACTGTTTCACAGGAGAATTGGGATTCGAGAGAGGGATAGAAGGAGAGAATTTGTGAGGATGGAAGGAGGAGTCAAAGCAAGAGTCACAGAGCAAAGCCAGAGAAGAGAGCCACTATGTGGGGAGTGTGGTAGACGGAACAGTAAATAAGAGCCAGTAGTATCTAACATTCCTGGAACTCCAGGCAGCCTGCAGATCCCTGTACATACTTGATCTCACTGAACTTCCCCTCCACGGGGCAGGCCGGGCGTTATCCAGCTTCAGTAGGAAATAGGCTTTATTATGGCTTCTGTTTCGAGGAAGAAATCCAATTCAGAGACAGGAACGACTTGCCTAAGGCTCCACAGCCAAGAGCAGAGGTGTCCAATCTGATCAATCTCAGATAGCCTGGCTCCGCTTCATCTGCTTTTAACCGTTGTGCTCCCAAACTTCTTGCCCAAGGGCGATCCGTTACTGGGGGACCCAGCATTCTGATCTCTTCTGATCAAATGCGTGGAACCGAGGCTCTGCTTCCCATGCAGGTTTTGCAAATAGCGCTAACCTTGTCAGCTTTCACCTGCCTTGCAAACAAGAAGGATGTGAAGACAGATTCCCACTTAATACTGCGTTGAAGTGTTTACTCAGCCCGGGATTCCCTAACTTCTGCCTTGCCCCAGGCCCCAGCCGCAGCTCCAGCCTATGGCCCATGTTGTTCTGAGAGTGCTATTTAGTTGTTGATAAATGTCGTCATGACTATGATTGCTATCACTTCTAGTTCTGAATGTCCAGCTCCCGTGTCATAGGGGTCAGGAGACTTGAATCAGCTCTTAAAGAAGCCTAGCTGGAAGGAGCAGAAGGACATGACAGCAGGGAAACACCAAGCCTCAGAGGCACTATACAGGAAAAATACTTCCTCTAGCATTTAGGCTCACGTATCATTGTTTAAAAATTTCCAATTTATTGTCCAAATTTACATCTAGCTTAACATGTACTGATGATCTGTCTGCTGACTAGGTGGTCAGAGCTGCTTGCAGCCAGTTTTACACGGCTTTAGCAGAGCACTTCCGTTCTGATAGAGTCAAATCTGAGACTTCCTACCTGTCTTTTGCAGGTGTATCAGATTAAATATTGACAACGAACACTGACCATTCAGATGATATATCTGGGGATGATGAGATTCCCAACAAAATTAGTATCTAATTAATGTCTGGAAGGCAGTAGATTGATTGATACTTTGATCCATCAAATTTGTGGATATTCATTCAGGAAACTAAAATTTTTCAATATTTATTATATTCAACAATAAGAAGCTCTTATGGGTTAGTGTCAGATAAAAGTATCCAAATGGATTAATGATGTCAGCATCATTTATTGACTGTCACACTGTCCCGAGACAGGTGCTTCTATCTGAGAGTTGATATGAAGTGTGTCATGCTTGCTTCGACTAGGGTTTGTTAGTCATCAATTCAAGGGAAAATTCTGTTATTTGGTCTCTAACTAGACTTGTGTCATTGACCATACTGTATAAGTCGAACTTTTTAACCATCCCCCCATACACACACCCCACTAATGAAAAGCTTTAGTCAAGCATGCATATTCATTAGCTTCTCCCCAAGGGAGTTCCCATCAATTCTAATTACAGTAATGCCTGACAAGTGGAGCCAGCTGAAGGTTCTCTGCCTGTGTTAGAAGACACGATGCCTAAGGAGATTTCTTTTGTAAGACTAAGAGAGAGTTTGGCTTCCAAACAATGAAAGAGAAAAGCACAGCAGTGACTAAACAATGGAGATCTGGGGAAGGTCAAGGGTACCTTTTCTTCACAGTAAACTTTTTAGAAATACATCTTTCTGAGAGCTCCACTAAGAAGGGAATCTGAACGACGTCCTAGTTTAAGCCAAAATGCTAAGAATTTTGGGACACAACATGTCTTCAAGAGTCGTGAAACAATATTGTAGTTTTCCCTCCCCCGAAGACTCCTATTATCTTCCATTTCCTAATCAGGGAAAGTGTGTTCTGGAACAGGATTTAAGCATACTGGGCCTCCCTTACCTTTTCTTTTGTCTTGTCCTCTCCAAGATACTCATCTGTAGACATTGGGGTTCCTGCAAGAAGGGGAGAGGCCTCTGATGCCCTGGCCAGAGACCTAAGGAGTCCCCTTGACATGGATTCTCTGAGGTTTGGGGCACACAAGAACACGGGGCAGTTGCCAGTTTTTGGTTTAGAGCATTCTGAAGAAGGAAGAACCCATGGAATACTGTGCTAGCAAGTCCTGATCTGCAGTAGTGGCCTGGGAAGAAGTGTGCAGTCCCCACCCCAACCAACTTCTCTGTGTCCTCCTCATGCTCCTGGCTCTACACAAATGGTATGGAGACTGGAGAAAGGGTGAGAGCCGTGGGGCTTCCCAGGAGGCCGCCAAGACGAAGATGGAGTGCTCCATCTTGAGAAGAGGTGGAAGAGTGAATGAGTGGACTGCCAGTGGGATGACAGGGAGAGGAGACCATTGCTCCCTGAGGGGTCCTCAGTGATGCACGGGGCTGGCATAAAGGAAGGAGATAGAACACCTCTGTAGACTCACCCCAGCAACCTAGATTACCCCACGAGACCACTCCAAAGACAGGCCCGAAAGCTAGCGCTTGGAGTTCTGTAAAACAGATCAAAGCCATCTGAACAGCAGCCCTATGCAGGGTTGTTGCAAAGACGTCAAGCATCTGTTCCTGACAAATGTTTCCTTATCATAACCACCGCTCCTTATTAAGTGCTGGGAGCACAGAGCTGCCCTCGTGAGCCTCTGTCCTTCCTCTCACCTCCCACCCGAGAGCAGCAAGAGCCAGGAGCCAGGCCAGCACCCCCTCCACCAAATCCAAGGTGCTGGGGAGGGAGGTGAACGTGCCCCTCCCTGACTCCGAGCCCCTCGCATCCCCCCCACTCCCAAGTCTAGCTTGTGTCAGGGACGGAAGGAGCTTCAAATAAACTAGGCTGTTTTGATTTCTGAAAGTGACCAAAAATTATGGATTCTGCCTAAAAAGATCATTAAGGGAAGGGGAAAACTCATTTGACGTAGCACCACTGGAAGCTGTGGTTGAGGGAAAAATAGTACCTTTCTACCCTCAAAGAATTGAAGTTCCTTAATGAATCAATTACATTTATAATTCATCTTAGAAAGATTGCCATCCAAGGTGGCCGATTTTCTTTTATAAAGTTTGAGTGTTTAAAGAAGCAAGCCTCTTCCATCTACAAAATTATTTATGAGCTACCACTTTTTTCCCAGATACGTAAGGCATTAATGTACTTCCTACTTAGCTCCTTGTCCTTCAAAATACAAAAGAAATTCCTAGACTCTGGGATGGAAATTGTCATAAATGAAGGAAATTCCTTAAATAGGAGATATCTTATCTCTTTAAGTGTGAAGAAAGTACCACTTACATTCATCTTATGGTAATGCCTGGGAACAGCAATTTCTCAGATGGGATCTCACAGAAGGAATGCATCACACATCTTACAAACTTGGGCCATTTAGCCCCTCACACCTGGAGGACCAGCCTTCAAGTGTCAGCAGGAGGGGAAGCAAAGCTGATGAAAAATTAGAGGCCAAGAAATGCATAACCCATTCTTCTTGGGTTTTAGTAAAGACATTTTTTAATCACCTTGAGCTGTCATGTCACCACAACCAGGACCAAAGTAAAAATAGACAAACTCCAGTGATGTTAGTATATCAGTTACAACTCTGAGCATCTGTGGTTGATGTTCACTTGATAAATTTTTCACCTTGCTTCCTAACACTTTTTCCATAGTTTGTAGTTTATCTTTGGTATTTGGGGAATTGGGATCAAAACAATCTTTCATTATATTGAATCTTTGAAAATGAACAACTATATAATTGCCATGTGGCTTTAGGAACAGAAGGTAATGACCCTTTAAAATGAGTATACATAATAAACATTTTGCATTATCCTCCATTGACGTCGCTCTGTTTCAGACCTCACTTCATGGGTGTATGTTCAGCCGCGCTCTTGAGAGAGGGGATGGGAAGAAAGGATGGATAGAAGTGGGCTGGGATGCAGTGGAGATTGTGACAAATGAACGCAGGAATGGGTTTCTCAGATTAATCTCTGACTTGCTGATCAAGGGATTGAACTTGAGAAGAGCTGTAATAAATCAGAGGCAGTTCACAGTTACTGATCACTGAGAGCAAGGTCCCCAAAGTAAATCAGTTCTCCGGGATGTAGGCTGGCTTTGCATCCACATATTTATAGACCCTGTGGAGCTCTGGGCCCCAGGGGGATACATGGGAAAGCATGACCTTTATGGTGAAGAAGGCTAAAGCAGTAATAAGGATAATGTAACTTAGAGGAAGTCTTGCCTTTGAGTAGCACTTTGTAGTCTTTGGTGATCTCATCCTTAATTCCCAATCAGCTGTGAAGTATGTTTCCCTATTTTGTAAGAGGTCAGGTGGCTGACCCAAAGTCATCTAAGTGGAACTGAGACTCAAACCCAGGTCTTCTGATTCCAAACGAGCTCAACTGGAAAGGACGGGCTAATCCAGTACTGCCAGGACATCTCCCGTGGGAATATACATGCTGGAAAGTTCTTTCAGCTAAAGAAAGGGGTAAAGCCTTTCTTCTGATGAATTAGTATGCTTTCTTTTAATAAACAACGTGAATTTTGCACTTCTCCTGATTTGCTTTGGCTGCCAGCAAGCCTAGAGCCCAATTTCTGTCCTAGCCTCCAAATTTGGACATCACCCACACCTGTTTTCTGTTCCCGTCTGCCTATTCCACTTTTGTTTTCCCTCACACTGGCTTTTCATTCATTTTCTTATTTTCAGGTGGCATGCGTATTATAAGCCTTTCCACGTATCTGTGGAACAAGGTGGGATATAAATATATAAACAGAGAAAGACAACACATGCCATTTGGCAGTTTTGGTTTCTGGAAGCAGAGCTGTCGTTCTGAGCTCTATCTCCATCCCCATCTTCTCTTAGCTGCACTAGAATGAATTACCGGCTGTGCAGTGCTGCTGCTGCAGAGTGTTTGAGCCCCAGTTCCCCACAAACATTTCCTTATCATAGTATCTGCTTTTCATAGAGTACCGTGAGCACAGTGTTGCTTGTAGGTGCAAGAGATGGATGGGCTCAGCTTCTCCAGGGTCAGATGGGAAGTGCAGTGCTTGCTAACTCAGAGGAGAGGCCCACTGTGAAAAGGGGCAGGTCTGCATGCCCCCAGTGCCCACGTTACAGGGGAAACCCTCGAGGCAGGTTTGCTTCTACCTGCAGATCTGCCCTCTATGTCCCAGCTCCTAGCTCTCCATTTGCTTCCTTCCTGGAATCCTGGCCATTTGAGATTTCTTCTTCCCCCCTTCCCATCCTCACTAGACGGTCTTGGAACTCAAGGTAAATGTGGCCATTGCCCTCTAAAAATCCAATCTTACCATAAAATGTAAGCCACATGTTATATGCTAAATAATTTGAACAACATAAAGTTTACTTATGAAATAGTGTGACCAGATTTTTAACAGGCACCAGAACTTATACTTATGACTGAGTTTGGATGTATGCATTCTGCCATATTAATATCTCTATTCCATCACTAAGTCATTCCTAGATGGTCCTGGGCATTTCATTGCATCATTGGTGATCATAGAATGTGATCGTTGAATGAGCATGGATTGGGGCTAAGGACGCGCTTTGCTAAGGGGTTCAACCCTCCAAGACGTGGCCTGCAGAGCTCATGATTGAGGGCAGGTGGCCGTGTAGACGAAACCCTAACACGAAGGACACACCTCGGCTGCACGCTGAGCCCACGTATCAGTGCACACTAGCCTGTTTGTATCACCCACTACAAGTTTGCAGGACTGGGGGCAGTGAGTGGCCAGAAAGCCATTTCGATACATATATATATAGCTATAATTTACTCTTCTTTTCCAATGTAAAAATCCTGTGCTAAAGTGGGCAATTTAGAATAATGAAGTATCATGGACTTCTACATCTCTTTCCTTGCTATTGAATTGTTGCATTTAGATTTAACTCTTGCCTTTCTCTCTTTGTCTCAGACATCTTAGAGATTCTGCTGACTTTGAATATATTCAGCCTACAAAATAGAGAAAAAAGAGTTGAGTGTGTCTTTTTTTTTTTGGCTCAAACGCTCCCACTGGGAATGTGATCCATTTCTTAATTTAGTATCTGCCTCGTTTCTAGTGATAATCACTCCAAGGCCCAAATGGAAATTCCAAGGGTTATTAATGAAGAGCATTTAATGCAGGAATTTTCAAAACTGTACCTCTGTCCATTATACATCAAGGTGCTGGTAAATCTTTCAAGAGTGAGTGGTATCTGCTGCATCCCCTGGCACACAACTACCGAGAAAGTGAGAGTCGGGCCAGCCCCACCGCCCTAGGCCAGTGGTCCTCCAAGCATGGCCCCAGGCCGCCAGCAACATCACCTGGAACTTGTTAGAAATGCAGGTTCTCAGGCCCCGGCCCAGGCCTACTCAACCAGGAATGAGATTGGCCTAGCACCCACCAAGGGCGATACTGATGAACAGGGAGGTTTGCGAACCTCTGCTCTATCCATCTAGCACGAGAGCAAGTGCCTGAGATCCAAGCTTGCTGAGAGCAGTGAGCAGACTTTCGCTTCCTGCCCCAGACTCTACCCAGGGCTTGGCGAGTCTCAAGGTCATGTTAATGGACAGAACGTTGAGGGCTGCTTCTATTTTAGAGCGGCTCGTGGTCTGGGGGCACGGTGATTAACGGTGCCAGTAATGACCTGACCATTTACAGCTAGACAGTGGTGACGACAACTCGGTGGTGAGCTGCCAGCTTCTGGGGAGCTGTCTGAACGTGGGCACGGCCCATGGCGGGTTGCCCAGCCACGACGAAGGGCGCACCACACGAGCCTCCAGACATTGTAGGGCACATCACACCTGGACCCGAATTAGCTGGTCCTCCAGACCGAACACCCCAGCTTGTCTCCTCTCTGCTTTTGAGTGTGCCTGGGATACAGCCTCCGTGGCCTCGTTTGAGATGCACGTCCACGTCTGCATTTTATGATGGTTCCTATAAAATCACGACTGGAAACTCCCAAGAGGAATGTGCAGAATTCTTATAGATCTTTCTTGGTCTCGACGCCTGGGAACAGCAAGAGGAGTGTGTGTTCCCAGCCTGACCAGGAAGAAACTTTGCCTTCCTTGAGCTTTCTTCTGGCTGACGAGATGAACATTTACGCAGAAAAAGCTTGGGCCAGGGTACTGCACCCTGCCAGCCTGCCCTGGTTTCCCCCCATGCCTGGAGCAGCTACCACCACCCTGTTCCCTGATGGCCTGTTCTTCCTCCTGGACACGTGTGAGAGTTGTTCTTTTTTCAGAAAATATCGGCGTCTCTCTTAGTTTCCCTGTTGTTAGGGACCTCAAGTCAAATCAATTCAAACAAGGTAGCATGCATCAGAGTAGACCGAAGTGTAAATACTGCCTGCAAGTACTACTTAAAAAAAAAAACAGACACACTGGCTGCATAGTTATGTTCTGCCATTGGGGACGGCTAAGCGTCCACTGCTGTCACCTTAAAAATGCCTGACTGGAAATATCATCCCCAGCCAAACCTGAATATGGCCTGTAGCTGCGGAGCGGCCTCCCCGGTCTCCCCAGCCTCCCTGAGGCAGCAGTTCCTGGTGGAGACCCTCTGCCCACCTCATGCATGTCCTGAATCGGTAAAACAGGGCCAGTACCGGAGCCCATGGGTTATCTGTACAAGCACGCGTCGCTTTGGCCAAGCACGAGTTGTTGTGATTTCATCCTGATACCTCGGGGTCCTGGGCTGTGGCAACCTGCCTTTAACAGTTACGAGTTAAAGCCACCTGCTTTCCTCCTGCGACTTGAAGAGAACAGGGTCCCCTGCGGTCCAGGCGCCAGGACCCCGTGTGGGCTCGTCAGGGCAGCGTCAGGCTCCGAGCAGGACATTCGCTCTCCAAGTGGAGGGTTTGTAGCTTTCTTGCCTCAGGAGGGAGACAGGAGAGAAGGGGGCTGTGAGGACGGGGCCAGCTCACCTGCTTTTGTATGTTGAATTGTGTCCCCTCAAAAAACCCGATGGCACCCTAACCCAGTGCCTCAGGTGGGCTGCTGGGAAGCAGGGTCATCTCAGATGGGACCAGCTGACTTACAACGGGCCCTTAGTCCAGTATACCAAGTGCAGAAGGGCAGACAGAGACGCGAGGGGGCGGCACGAGACGGAGGCATGGCTGAGTTCTGCCACAAGCCCAGGGACGCCGAGCTCTGCGGCCACTGATGGCCCTCGGGCTTCGGAGGAGCGCGGCCCGCCGCCTCGGGTGCGGACCTCCGGCCACCAGCGCCGTGAGACGCGAGGGTCTGCTGTTTGAAGCTCCCCCGTGGGCGGCCCTTCGCTACCGCCCGCCCCCATGGTGTCCTCAGATGCCTTCGAGCATAAATCAGGGGCTCAGCCGGGCCAGAGGTGGGCCAGCCCCGTGTGGCTGCGCCAGCCCCGCCCCTGCCCCGCGCGCCCCCCAGCGCCCCGGGGCCAGCTGGCTGTGTGTCGCTTCTCCCCGTCTCCAGCTCTGTGCTGCAGAAATGAGACGCGGCCGCCGGCCGCTGGCCCTTTGCTTCACAGCTTCCTGGGCCTCTGTTCCACCCTCGTACACAAACGTTTCGGAGAGCGAAGGATCAGAGGTTTCTATGGTTTTGTGGCATTTTTAGGACAGAACCCCCATTTTGCCACCTTCTACCCCGACCGAGGTCAGGCTGTCTGGGGAGGGGGTCTTGCGTCTGCGGGGTGTGGCGTGAGGAGGCGCCCACCAGGGGCCGCTCCAGGCCTCAGAACAGGTCCCCTGTGAGCTGAGAAAACCCAGCCCGGGGCGGCTGGGACTCCAGAGGCGGCCAAGGGCCAGGCTGGAGAGCACTGCCAGCGCCAGACGGGCGGAGGGCAGGGGCGCCGGGGCCAAGGCGCGGGGGTTGCCGGGGGAGAGCCGTCCGAGGCCCTTGGCCTTCCCTGCGTGCACCCCAGAATTCTGCCTGCAGCCCCAGAATTTTTCTCTTGCTTTCGGGTCACAACTGGCCTTGCTTATGTTCTCCTTCCGGAAAATAACAGTGATCCATTTTGCCTTGGGTGTCCGCACAAAGGGGGCGGGCGGTGAGGATGGGGCAGGTGGGCTGTGTCACAGCGCCCAGCCTTTAGAGCCACTGTGAGTCTTACCGACAATCTTGACCAGGAGATGACGAAAACGGAAGGGAGTTCTCCACATTTAAAAATGCTTCCATTTCCTGCTAAGTGTAAATGTAATGTTATTTGATATACTGAAAATTTCACACAGAGGCACAAAGCCAAAAACCACCTGACGTTCCCTCTAGGAGGTAAGCACTGTGAGTATTTTTTGTGATTATTTTAGCCTCCCAGAAAGACTATTAATCCCAGACATTGTGCCTTCCAGATGTTAAAAGAGTAACTTTAAATTGTGGCAATTTAAATGTTGCTGCAAACTCAGCAAGCTCTCTCCGGGCTGAGCTCAGACCCGAGGGGGAAGGTGAGAAGCCTGGGACCACCTACTTGTGGTGTCTGAGTGGTGGCCCAGAGTCAATGATCTAGCTACAGAAATTACATTTCCTTGGCCAGGAGTCCAAGAAAGCCCCTTCGTGGCTTTATGCCCAATATACCCTAAATTGCCAGGACAGAAGAGAGTCCCAGCTCCTGCCAGGCCTGCAGCCCACACCTCCCTGCACACTCCAGGGGAGGGTGTAACCGTGTTCTCCTGAACTTGGGCTGAGCGAGGGCTGGACCCGAGTGGCTGGCCCGGGCTGCAGACCCCATCTGCTGCGGGCCGCAGGAGGGCACAGGGAGCATCCACCGACACGGCACGGCAGGCAGGCGTCAGGTGCCCCACCTGTCCTCTTTGCTGTCAGGAGGCTAGGAAGCCAAGCACACCTGGTGGGAATCAAGGCCCCACCACCATCTGATTAGGATCTGACTCCCACCTCCCGTCCAAATCTCAGGTCTCCCCTGTCTAGGGAAGGTGATCTAGTACCTGTTACAAAGGATTAGAGAGCGACGGTGTCGCTAAGTGCCCAGAAAGCACCTGGCAGGTAAGAATTCACAATGTCAGAGTAGCTGACCTGCTTGGCGATGCCTGATACCCTCTACCTGCCTCGTAGTCACGTGTTCCCTTGGGTTTTCCTCTGTCGTGTTGGCACGTTTAAGCCTAAATAATCAGGCAGTTGTGGAGACAGTTAACGCCTGTCCTCCGTCATGTTCAACCCCAGACATGATTTATTCTAGGTATGATCTTATGCAGGCTTCTTTCCATGCCAAGAGTCTCCAATAAAGACACAGGAGTTGCCGGTCCTCAGATTAGGCAGAGAAAATCTGTACTGCTCGGATTTAGTCGATTTCTATTCATGTGAAGATGTCAGCTCCGTGGAAAGGAAGGGCGTGGCCTGTGGCTGGCACTGGCACAAGTCTGTCAAAAGGACAAATTAGTGGAGTTCAGTCCAGCCGGACACTTTACAAGCAACCACACTTCCCAAGCCAGAGGCCGTTGCTTCTCTCTGGACTGTGGGAGTGGGACTCCTCTAAGGATGGAATACAAGATCCGGAGTCCAGGAGGACTGTGCCGCAGAGCAGCCGATTTCTCTGTGTAAATGCTTTCATTTGGCGTGGAGAGTGCTTGGGGAGGGGAGCTCGCTTCCTAAACAGTCCAGCCACATCGATGGGCTGGTGAAGATTCCTGTGTAAGCCAGAGAGGACGGAAGGATGGACATGGTTCCCAGGGGCCAATGTGCCGGCAAAGCCCAGGAGCTATGTATTATCGTTATTTTAGGAGGTACCAGGGATTGAACCCAGGACCTCGTACATGGGAAGCAGGCACTCAACCACTTGAGCGACATCTGCTCCTCAACTATGTATTTTGCCTCTGGAGCTCAGACAAATGTAATGGACCAAACGCCTTTTTTTTTTTTTTTTTTTTTTAACAAATCAGTTTTACTGATTTATATTAATAAAACATAAATCCATCTAAAGTATACAATCAGTGGTATTTGGTATAACCACATAGTTGTGTATTCATCACTTCAGTCATTATTAGAGCATTTTCATTATTCCAATAATAATAATTTTTTAAAAAACAAACAGAAAAATTCATCCTCTCTCAAGCTCTCTACGCTTCCCCTGCCGTATATAGCTGCTATTCTGATTCTGTCTCTCTGGTTTATTTGTATTTATGTTTTTAAAAAACAATCTTATCTGTGCAATATTAACCATATTCATATATCACATGAGATTTCACTATGCTATACAGTCCCATGTTACATTTTTTAGCTTGTCTTGTAGTAATAGACATGTCCTTAAATTTACCCTTTCAACCACTGTCATATGCATATAATAGCTCTGCTAGTTACAAACACTATATGTGCTTTCACCTTTTCTATTCATTTCCAAAGATTTACAAACAACCTTTTTACCAGTTCCACACAGATTAACCCTCAGCTTTCCTTTCTTTACCCTCATTCTATTTTCTGGTGACCTATATCCTAATTATTAACTCCATGAGTTTATACAATATATTTAATTCATAATAGCACAATCATACAGTATTTGTCCTTTTGTGTCTGGCTTGCTTCACTCAACATAATGTCCTTCAGGTTTGTCCATGTTGTCATATGATTCACGACTTCATTTCTTCTTACTGCTGCATAATATTCCCTCTTGTATACACCACAGTTGTTTATCCATCCATCAGTTGATGGACACCTGGGTTGTTCCATTTTTTGGGAATTGTGAATAATGCCGCTATGAACATAGGTGTGCAGATGTCTGTTCGTGTCACTGCTCTCAGTTCTTCTGGGTATATACCCAGTAGTGGTATTGCAGGGTCACGTGGCAAGTCTATATTCAACTTCTTTAGGAACTGCCAAACAGTCCTCCATAGTGGCTGTACCATTCTGCCTTCCCACCAACAATGAATAAGCGCTCCTAACTCTCCACATCCTATCAATACTTTAGTTCTCTGTCTTTTTAATAGTGGCCATTCTAGCAGGTGTGAAATGATCTCTCATTGTAGCTTTGATTTGCATTTCCCTAATCGCTAGTGATGTTGAACATTTTTTTATGAGTTTTTTCGCCTTTGTATTTCTTCTTTGGAGAAATGTCTATTAGATCTTTGGTGCATTTTTTAATCATGTCATCTGACTTTTCATTGTTGAGTTGCAGTATCGATTTATATACCATAGATATTAAACCCTTATCGGACATGTGATTCCCAAATATTTTCTCCCATTAAGTCAGCTGTCTTCTCACCCTTTTTAACAAAGTCCTTTGAGGTGTAAAAGTGTTTAATTTTGAGGAGGTCCCTTTTATCTATTTTTTCTTTTTTTGCTTGTGTTTTGGGTGTAAGCTTTAAGAAATACCGGTTACCCCAAGATCTCGAAGATGTTTTCCTACATTTTCTTCTAGTAGTTTTATGGTTTTTGCTTTTATATGTAGGTCCTTGATCCCTTTGGAGTTAATTTTTGTATAAGATGTGAGATAGGGCTCCTCTTTCTTTCTTTTGGATATGGCTGTCCAGTTCTCCCAGCACCATTTGTTGAATAGACTGTTCCGGCCCAGCTGGGAGGGCTTGACAGCCTTGTCAAAAGTCACTTGACCATAGATGAGAGGGTCTGTTTCTGAGCTCTTGATCAGATTCTGTTGGCCAATCTGTCTATCCTTATGCCAGTACCATGCTGTTTTTACCACTGTAGCTAATTAATATGCTCTAAAGTCAGGAAGTGAGAGTTCTCCAACTTCATTCCTTTTTTTAAGGTCATTTTTGCCTATTTAGGGCCCCTTACCCTTCCAAATTAATTTGATAATTGGCTTTTCCATTTCTACAAAAAATGCTGTTAGGATTTTTATTGGGATTGCATTGAATCTGTAAATTAGTTTGGGTAGAATTGATATCTTAACGATATTTAGTCTTCTAGTCCATGGACAAGGAATGTCCTTCCATTTATTTTAGTCTTCTTTGGTTTCTTTTAGCAATGTTTTGTAGTTTTCTGAATACAGGTCCTTTATGTCCTTGGTTAAGTTTATTCCTAAATATTTCATTCTTTTAGTCACCATTATAAATATATTTTTTTTCTGATTTCCTCCTCAGATTGCTCATCAATAGTATATAGAAACAGTATTGATTTTTGTGTATAAATCTTGTATCTTGCCACTGTGCTGAATTTGTCTATTAGTTGTGGATTTTTCAGGATTTTCTAGATATAGGATCATATCATCAGCAAATTGTGCAAGTTTTGCTTCTTTCTTTCCTATTTGGGTGACTTTTATTTCTTTATCTAGCCTAATTGCTCTAGCTAGAACCTCTAGCACAATGTTGACTAATAATGGTGACAGTGGGCATCCTTGTCTTGTTCCCGATCTCAGCAGGAAAGCTTTCAGTCTTTCACCATTGAGTACAATGCTAGCTGTATGTTTTTTATAAATGCACTTTACCATATTGAGAAAGCTTCCTTATATTCCTATCTTTTGTAGTATTTTTATCGAGAAAGGGTGCTGTCTTTTGTAAAATGCCTTTTCTGCATCAATTGAGAGGATCATGTAATTTTTCTTATTCAATTTATTAATGTGATTTATTACACTAATTGCTTTTCTTGTGTTGAGCCACCCTTGCATACCTGGGATAAAACCCACTTGATCGTGGCATAAAATTCTTTTAATGTGCTTTTGAATTGGTTTGCAAGTGTTTTGTTGAGGATTTTTGCATCTATATTCATTAGAGACATTGGTCTGTTATTTTCTTTTTTCATAATATAGTTATCTGGTTTTGGTATTAGGGTGATGATGGCTTCATAGAATGAGTTTGGTAATGTTCTTTCTTGTTCAGTTTTTTGGAAAAGCTTAAGCAAGATTGATATTAGATTGTCTTTGAACGATTGGTAGAATTCACCTGTGAAGCCATCTGGTCCCAGGCTTTTCATCTTTGGGAGGTTTTTGATGACAGCATCAATCTCTTTACTTGTGATTGATTTGTTGAGGTCTTCTGTTTCTTCCAGGGTCACTGCACCTTGTGTGTTTCTAGGACTCTGTCCATCTCATCTACATTGTCTAGTTTTTTGGCACACAGTTGTTCGTAGTACCCTCTTATGATCCCTCTTATTTCTGTGGGGTCAGTGGTAAAGTCCCTCCTCTCATTTCTGATTTTTTTTTTTTTTTTTTTTGCTTCTTCTCTCCTTTTTCCTTTGTCAGACTAGATAAGGATTTGTCAATTTTGTAGATCTTCTCAAAGAACCAACTTTTGGTTTTGTTCATTTTTTCTAGGTTTTTTTTTTTTGTTGTTGGTGGTGTTCTCAGTTTCATTTATTCCTGCTCTGATCTTTACTATTTCTTTCCTTTGGCTTGGTTTGGGATTCGTTTGCTGACTTTTTTCTAGTTCCTCCAGGTGTGCAGTTAGATCTTAACTTTTAGCTCTTCTTTTTAAATATAAACATTGAGGGCTGTAAATTTCCCTCTCGGCACTGCCTTTGAGGTGTCCCATTGTTTTTGATATCTTGTGTTCTCATTTTCATTAGTCTCAAGATATTTACTGAATTCTCTTGCAATTTTTTCTTTGACCCACTGATTATTTAAGAGTGTGTTGTTTAATCGCCATGTATTTATGAATTTTCCCTTTTTCCATTACTGATTTCCAGCTTCCCTGTGTTTTGATCAGAGAAAGTTTTTTGTATAATTTCAATCTTTTAAAATTTATTGAGACCTATCTTCTGACCCAACATATGGTCTATCCTGGAGAAGGATCCATGAGCACATGAAAAAATATATATCCTGCTGTTTTGGAGTGTAGTGCTCTAAAAATGTTGGTTAGGTCTAGTTCATTATCACATTATTCAAGCTGGCTACTTCTTTATTTATTTTCTGTCTTGTTCTATCCAATACTGAGAATGATGTATTGAAGTCTAAAACTATTATTGTAGATACATCTATTTCTCCCTTCAGTTTTGCCAGTGTGAGCCTTGTGTATTTTGGGGCACCTAGGTTAGGTGCATAAATATTTATTATAGTTATTTCTTCTTGGTGAATTGCCCCTTTTATTAATATATAATGATCTTCTTCATCTCTTATAAGTTATGCATTTAAAATCTATTTTGTCCAATATTAGTATCACTACTCCAGCTCTTTTTTGGTTACCTTTTATGTGGAATATCTTTGTCCAACATTTCACTTTCAACCTGTATGTGTCCTTACACCTTATAGTTTCTTGTAGACAGCTTATAGATAACTCATATTTTTTATCCATTCTATCAGTCTATGTCTTTTGATTGGGGAGTTCAAGCCATTAACATTCAATGTTATTATTATAAAGGCATTACTTACTTCATCCATTTTATCCTTTGGCTTTCCGTTATATATTACTATTGTCTTTTACCCTTTAATTCAGCCTTCCTAATATTCTTCACTTCTACACTCTCCTCCAAGTCTCTCATCCTTGTTTTTTCCTTTTAGGCTGCAGCACTCCTTTAGTATTTATTGTAATTCTTGTCTTTTGGTAACATACTCTCTGTTTTTGTCTGTGAAGACTTTAAACTCACCCTCATTTTTGAAGGACAGCTTTGCTGAATACAGAATTCTTGGCTGACAGTTTTTCTCTTTCAGTACCTTAAATATATCATACTACTTTCTTCTCATCTCCATGGTTTCTGATGAGAGGTCAGCACTTAATCTTATTGAGGTTCCCTTGTATGTGATACTTTGCTTTTCTCTTGCTGCTTTCAGAATCCTCTCTTTATCTCTGATATTTGTAATTCTGAATAGTAGGTGTCTCAGAATAAGTCTATTCAGATTTATTCTGTTTTCTGTGTATTGTCCTTCTTGGATGTTTAAGTCTTTCATAAAGGTTGAGAAGTTTTTGGTTATTATTTCCTCAAATATTCTTTCTGCCCCCTTTCCATTCTCTTCTCCTTCTGGAGCACCAATACGGCATATGTTTGTGTGTTTCTCGTCATTCAATTCCCTGAGAACCTGTTCCATTTTTTTCATTCTTTTCTTTTTCTGTTCTCCTGTTTTTTCCAGTTTAGGTGTTCTGTTCTTGTAGCAGTTTGATATTATGAATTTAAAAAAAAATGTTATGTTTGTAAACTGGTCTGTTTCTCTAGGATTGTATTAGATTCATCTGAGATTTTTTATTTTTAATTTGATTAAATTATGTTAAGATTAGGGTTTTGGTTCAACCATGTCAGTAGGGTATGACTCAAGGTTGAGTCCCTGCCCCCTTGGAGGGCTGATAAAAACAGACATTCACTCAAGAAGACACACAGAAGAACACACAGAAGAGAGAGAGCTCCATAGACATGGCAGAGGAGAGAACTTTGATTCTGCAGCCTCAGGAAGAGAGATGAGCCATTTGCCTGATAGTTTGCAGCTGAAGAGAACAGAGCAGCTGAGATCAGAAGAAGGTAGGCCCATGGAGCCATAAGAGGAAGAAGGAAGGAGAAACCAGGACGAGATCACCTGCCATCTTGCTTCAACATGTAGCAACAGACTTTGGTGAGAAAATACCTCTTATGGTGCCTTGAGTTGGACTCTTCAAGGGCCTTGTAACTGTAAGCTTTTACCCCAAGTAAATACCCTTTATAAAAGCCAACAAATTTCTGGTGCTTTGCATCAACACCCCTTTGGCTGACTAATACAGTCCTCAAAATCACTAATTCTGTCCTTGATCAAGTCAAATCTGCTGTTATGTGCCTTTATTGTATTTTTAATCTCACCCATTGTGTCTTTCATTCCCATAAGATCTGTTACTTTTCTTTGCGGGTTTCAAGTTGTTCTTTGTGCTCTCCCAGTGTCTTCTTAATATTCTTTATCGCTTTAGTCATATTTTCCTTCAATTCTTTGAAATGGTTTAGGAGATTTGTGTGATTATCATTGATTTGTGGTCTTAAATCCTGTATCTTGTCAGGATATTTGATTTGTTCCTTTGGTTGGGCCATCTCTTCCTGTTTCCTAGTATGGCTTTTAATTTTTTGCTAATATCTAAGCATCTGAATATGCTGGTGAATTTACTTTGATGGTCAATTTCTCTCTCTTGTCTAGTTTTTTTTTTTTTTTTTCCCCACAAGTTGTCTTTGATTTTTGGTTCAACTTATGCTAAGTCTTTAAAATTGCCCAGCTTAAGTTATCAAAATCGGGCCAGTTTTTCTTCTTGCAATTTCCTGGCCAGCCAGCAGATGGCGCTCATTGACTAACCTTTCCATGGAGGTGTTTCAACCTCCTCTTTCCTGTGTTTCTGTTCTGGCCAGAGCTGAGATTCAAAGTGGGCTCTGCTGGCCTAATTCAGAAAAGAAATCACCTCTGCCCTCCGACACACCCTCCCTCTTCCCTTGCAACAGCTGACAGGGAGGAAGATGTCTGTTCCTCTCTCAGTCATCTGCAGTGAGCCTGGGGTTTTATCCAGACTTAATATCTTAAGGTTGGGGGATGGGAGCCCTTCCCAGCCACCACGGGGTTTTAGTTACTCATGTTTGTTGTTTCAGATTCTTCGTCTCTCTGTCTCTCACCCTCCTGGAGCTTGCACAGCACTGTTCCGGTCTGCTGAACCCCCAAACAGGTCCCTCAGACAGCTTTTGGCCCTTTCTTCATTGTATCTTTGTGAGAGAGTTGAGCCCCATCTATCTACTCTGATCCCATCTTCCCAGAACTCCCCTGCTTTTGAAAGAACTCCCAAATTACATTCCATCACTGAGAATCAGTTTCTCTCCCTGAACTGCATTGTGGTAGATACATCACTGTTCCGAGTTCTTGACCCCTGCCTGTATTCACTCCCTCTGCCCTTTGCTTTGCTGACATCCACCCCCCCGCCCCCTCGCCTTCCTGTTTGACCATGTGACTTGTCTTGGCGAGTAGACTGAGGGGTGACTGAAAGTGTACCAGCTCTGAACTTAGGCTTTAAGAGGCCTGTATGCTTCCACTTGCCCTTTTGTGATTCTGCTGTTCCCATGGAGTGACCATGGCCCAGGCATGCCCTCTGGTCCCAGAGATGCAGACAGACACCCTGGCAGGGATGGGTTCATGAGGCCCAGTCTAGATCAGCTGACTCCCAGCTTACCTGCAAGTGTGTGAGCTAAATAAAGGCTCACAAGCTACATGTCACTGAGATACAGTGGTTGTTTGTTACAGAGCAGTAGCTTACTGATACACCCACCCAACATGAGACTAGAGTAGGGAAGAAGGAGAATATGATAGCAAAAGAAAAACCCATTTCTGCTAGTGAGGAAATGTGGGGAGCTAGAGAAGTAAGGTGCAGAGGTCAAATACCAGGCTTCTTATTTTCTCCTTGTTCTTGAAGATGAGAGGTTGGGAACCTGTGAACACCAGGAGCCAGCAGCCCATTTTCCCGGGTGTAGCCCATTTTCCCGGGAGATGGTATTTTGCTCTGTACCACTCCCAACAGGCTCCCATACAGCATCAGTGGGGGGGGGGGGGCATCTGGGCCAGGGCCTGGGGAAGTTAGTGCTCCTGGCTCTCCACAGCCTTCATGGAGTTCTAGGGGATCTAGAACTTACTGCAGGCCCCAGTAAGGGGATATAGAAGTGCTGAAAGGGTCAGTGGGCTGGCAGAAGCCTGGGTGTAGAACAGAGAAGCTAGAGAACACCTGGAATTTGTGGCCAGAGGCCAGCGGCTGAGACCGTGATGCCAGAGTGCCATTCCCGCCCTCCTTAAAAATGGCCAATGCGTCCAGCTCAGTGGTCCCCTCCCGTGGCCCAGCACCACACAGACGCTGCCTAAGGGAGTTGTGGGATGGGGGAAGAAATCCAGGACATGACGCATTTACCTGAAAGAAGCTGAGTCACCCAGAAAGACATCGGATGACGAGTGGCAAACCTAAATTTTTTCCTTGCGTTGTTGGGTATGGCGGTAGCTACTCCTCGGAAGATTAAACCAGTTCCCGGGAGTGGTTTACCCTTTCTTAGAACCTCATTCTTTATAACACTCCTTCTCTATTTTCTCCTATAAGGCTTTAGTTTGCAAAGAGAGTCTAGGATGCAGCAACGTAACCTGTCTGGGCCTTCAGCACACACACACCTGCTCTTCGCGGGGGAACGGCTCCCTTGAGCTGCCAGCTGTCAGCAATCTCTGCAGCTTGCCTGAGGCTGGACAGGAACGGTTGTCAGAAAGGGCTGTGTGGTATTATCTATATGCCATGCAGCAAAAACGATCTTTTCACAGCGGGAAGGACAGAAGCAGGGTCCCAAGTGGATTTCAGGTCAGCTCCTGATTCTCATACCGAAGTCCCGTATCCAGTTTCCCACCCTCGTTTCACATTTCAGCGAAAAGAAGTGCCTTGCAGGCCAGCGTGTATTTGGCCAAAATCATGTGAGAATGCAACGGGGTGATTTGTGGTGGGAGAGATATGTTAACCGGGCCCGAACTGCTATCTAATACCCCAGACGTAAACCTCTGCCCGTGGGTGGGAAAGGGAGCTGGGCCTTCTGGAAAGTTTTCCTTTCCTTTTTGGAGGCTCCCCATTTCCTGGTCGCAGCTGGATGTGCTCTTACAGCAGACAAGAGGCCCTGGGAAAGAAAAGGGATGTCCTGCACGCCCTTAGAGCCCAGGAGGGGCTGCACACGATGGAGCCTGCTGGGACAGTCCACCCTTGGGTCAGGGCAGCTCAGACTCCAGGAGCTTAGCCAGAGATGGAGGAGTCCCTGGACTGACTGGATTCTTGAGGAATAGCCTGAGACAGCAAAGCTCCTTTCAGCCTGGTCTGTTTGCCAGGGCTGCCACGACACACACACGCACACACACAGTGGATTGACTTTAATAACAGGAGTGTATTTCTCACGGTTTCGGAGGTGAGCAGTCCAACATCGAGGCATTGGCAAGACTTGCTTCCTCGAGGACGAGCCTGCGGCGTTCCAGCAAGGCTCCGCCAGGTGGTGCGCTCTCTTTCCCTCTCTCTCTCTCCCTCCCTCTCTCTCTCTCTCTCCTTGGATCTTCTCCTCCGGTTTCTGCTGACTTCTGGCTTGTATTAACTGTGTTTAAATTTCCTTTGCTTATAGGGAAATGGATATGGCTCAGTGATTGGGCTCCTGCCTACCATATGGTAGGTCCAGGGTTCGATTCCTGGGGCCTCCTGGGGAAGGTGAGCTGGCCCGTGCAGGAGGTGGTCTGCGTGGTGAGCTGGCCTGCACAGAGAGCTGTTGCAGCAAAAGATGATACAACAGAAAGAGACTCAGAGGAGAGACAATAAGAGACGCAGCAGACCAGGGAGCTGACGCGGCATGAGAGATTGAGTGCCTCTCCCACTCTGGAAGGTCCCAGGATCAGTTCCTGGTGCTGCCCAAAGAGAAGACAAGCAGACACAGAACACACAGCAAATGGACACAGAGAGCGGACAGAGAGCGCAAAACAATGGTGGGGGTGGGGAAGAAACAAACAAGTTTTTCTTTTTAATTTCCTTTGCTTATAAGGGCTCCAGCCCTATAGATGAAATCCCATCCCAATACAATTAGGTCTCCTCAAGTAGGATCTGCACGGATCCTATCCACAAATAGTCCACACCTTGACTGACAATCACATCCACAAAAGCCCTGTTTGTAAATGGGTTCACACCCACAGGAATGCAGATTAAGACGTGAGCATGCATTTGTGGAGGACCTGATTCAGTCCCCCCCAAGTGCCTACATGTTTTTCCCCCCACCCAGGTGGTTTGCACCCCCAGGTGTTGGCAGAGTACCTGCCATGCAGCCAAGTGCTGGGGGTAGGGGGGCATTTGCTAAGTATTTCCTCAGAATCCGTTTTCCAGGCAATATGTGGCATTGATGATTAGCAGTGATGCCTCCTTCTCCACACAAAGCTTCTTGACTTAGGATCAGCTCTTGTTTTGAACACGACGAGTGCTGGGTTTTTTAACCGATGCCCCATTTTTATTTATAATGGACACAATTCTTGCAATTTCCTGCAAATAAAGTGAAGCCACGAAGGGATTTGTGAGGCATGGAGATTCCACCTGGGATGCTATGCCTCGGTGACTGGAAAGGGCTTCTAAGGGGCGGGCAGGGTCTCCCCAAATGTGCTGGAAGAAGGCGACATGGGGCCAGGGGCCAGGTGCGGACACCTCGGCTTCCTGAGGCCGTTTGGGTGCGTCACAGGCTGGGACACGGAGCAGCCCCTGTACGCCTGCAGCCGCATTGCGCCTACAAATTTATGTCCCTGAACTACGGCCTCCCCATCTGTTCTAGCCTCTAATTGCAAATGCAAAAAATAGCTAGTTTGCGATGGCATCGTAAAACAGGAAAATCTAAGTGATTTAAGAGTGGATCTCTGTTGTGTTGCTTTCTCCTGGGTGGAGCAGCGCTCCTCGTAGCAGCCAGTTTCTGCTGCTGGACTGTGGGAGAATTCCTCTAAAGCTGCAAAGGAGGAGGAGCTGGCCCCATGGACTGGACTCGACGGGACGCTCCCCCTCTGCTTCTCCCCGGGGACAGGCTGGCCACGGTGGCTGCCGCTCAAGGCCGACACCCTGCAATGATTTCTGGATTATTTGAACTCCTTGGGGAAATGTAAAATGTGCACAGAGTACGAGGAGTCCAACTCCCACTGCAGCAGAGGTCATTTTCTTTTCAGCTGGGCTGGCCATGAAGTAATAAGGGGCTTAAGGAGATGCACCAAGGTAAGGGTGGGTTTGAACTCCCTTCTCTTCTGCTCTTCCCTCCTCCTCTGCCTTGACTTGCCCTTCCACCCACTTCCTTCCCTCTTCAATGGCAACTGTTGGAAGCCTTGGAAATGGGTAGTGGCAGCGGCAAGAGTCAGCAGGGAGAGGGGAGGGCTTGGAGTCAGGGGCTTCCACCACTGGGTCATCAGGCCCCTTCTCCCCCTGTGGCCCCTGTACCACCGTCACCACTGAGTGGGCGGGATGAGGCAAGAGGTGACCGGCCTCCAGCCTCGCCCAGGGCCAGCCTTCTCGTCCACACCCAGTGGGTGTAAACACTCTCCTGGGCCCAGCACCAGGCTGCCTGCTGGCGGGGGGGGGAGGGCTGGTGGAAAGTCACCAAAGGAGAGACTTTCCTTTGGTCTCCCTTGAAGGGCTGAGCCATGAATTAAGTGGGCTGGGTGTGGACAAAGGGGGAGGTTAGCTGCGCCCTGGTGGATGAGAGCTTGGGGGCTCTCGGGTTCACAGGACGCTTGGCCAGGCCCCTTGGGTTATGGGATGTGGGTCAAAACTACGCCTGGGTCACCCTGGATGATGCTGAATCCTAGGCTTCTGCTTTGAAACTGAGCTGCCATTCCAGAGCTTTCCCGGTGTGAAGCTAACCGCTGGGAGGTTTCTCGCATCGCTCACAGGGCCACCATTTTGCACAGAAGAAAAGGACAATTGTGTCCCATTCATCAGTGCTCAATCCATCCTGAGTAAACGCCACATGTAGCCTTGTCTACACCACAGGCGTCTGCTCTGCCCTTTAGTTCCAGGGATCATGACTCTGGCTTTGGAGCGGTTCAATGCGGAGAACAGGGGTTCCAGGGCCTGATCCCCTTCCTCAGGGCTGCAAAGCAGGGGCTTGGGCAAGGCTGGGGCGCCAGCCGTGCATGGGAGGGCAGGGGCCTGGCCCTGCTTCCCGGGAGTCTGGCAGGTGCAGGAGCACGGTGTGGAGGGGCAGGAGCCTCTGCCACAGAACCCGGGCGGTGGGCGGCCTTCCTTCCTGTCTCTCCCAGCTCGGGCGGACGCAGTCTGAAACCGGGGTGCTAGTGGGCTCGCCTCTTTCCGGGGGCTTCTAGGAGGGCGGCTCCTGCCCCTCTCCCAGCTTCTGGGCTGCGGCGAGCCTTGGCTCCCTTGGCCTGTGGCTGCAGCCTCTGCCTCTGTGGTCACACGGCCGTCCTCTCTGGTGTGTCCATGTGTCCTTGCTCTCCTAAGGACACCAGTCGTGGGCTGGTGCACCCTACTCCAGGATGACGTCATCTGCAAAGACCCTGAATCCAAAGACGTCCCATTCTCAGGCTCTGGGTGGACATGAGTTTGGGGCACACGGCTGAGCCCGCCGCAGCGTGTCAGAGAGACTTCAGGGCAGCAGGGGGGGGCTGGCATGCAGGAAAAGGGGTCAGAGCCCAAACCGCCCCCCACGCAGAGCCCAAGAGCAGAAAGACCCCCGAGGGTCCAACCGTTCAAAAGCAAAGGAGAAAACCGGTGAAACAAAGGAAACGGAGCCTCTTTCTAAAAAGGGGGAAAAGGGGAAACGTTAACTACTCGCCTCAAATATAGAGACTGAAGGAAATTAAGTAAACTTAAGGAGAGTTTTGCTCTTCACTTATGTGTAAAACCCTCATTTTCACCTGGTGGTTTTCAGTGGAAGAGAGCATTTTTCAATTTGTTTTCAATCATTGACTTTTTGAAATAGATGTAGCTTCCTTTTATTCAATTGGAAGACAATTCTTTTCAAGCATAACCCAATTGGAAAACATTTAAACCCCAATGTGGAAACATTTTAGCCATCTCCAGGAGCTTCGAGGCTTGTATTTCCTTGTCTTCAGACACATAGACTTGGAGACCTGCGAGAAAGGCTTAAGTGAAGGAAAAAACACACTGTTCCTGCAGTTTGGCGCAACCCCCCCTTATAATAAACTTTATTTTTTGAGATGTTTAAGATTACAGAAAAGTTACATTGAAAGTAAAAGGATTCCCGCCTACCCCCCCCTTGGTAATGACATCTTACACCAGTACGGCACATTTGTTACGGTGAATAAATGCTGAAGCATCGCTACTAACCAAGGTCCGTAGTTCATACTGTGGTTTCCTCCTAATTCCAGTGCTCTGAAAATGCCCCGTGCTCCCCGGGTATCCCCTCCTCCCGGCCTCTGGCCCTCTGATGACCACCGCCTTCACATCAACGGAAAAGTCGCCGCTTTGCTTTAACACAGACGTCCGCTGGCAGAGCCACTCCAAGAGTGCCGTCTCTGCTTGGCCTGAATGTCACTCACTCAGCTACAGCGGATTTCAAAAAAAGACTTTAAAAACAAATCGCATCCCCAAGCTCCAGCAACCGCCCGGCTTCCTGCTCCTCTAGTGCGCTCCCGGAATTCCGACCTGGCACCTCCATAACACCCCGGCGAATTGGAGGCGCTTTCCTGGTAATCAGCAGGCAAAGGTGCATTTCGGTGCACTGTCCTAGCCGAGCTCCCCGTGTGCTGCTGAGGGGCGGGTTTGTCGGAGGGCCCGGAGAAGGGGTGCTTTCCGCGTAGACATGCTCGCGCGCCTGCGAACACCAGGGTGAACTCCATCTGGGCAGTAATCGAAAAGAAGCCCTATGCGAGGGAGACACGTCACTGCGGCACCAGAAAGTCTGCACGGGGCATCTCGGGAGGGGGCCTGGGCGCTGCCTGCGCAGCGTGTCGGTGAAACGGTGTCGTAAAGCAGCCTTTCAAGAGCGTCAGTGACTATCTGAGGAGTAAGTGTATTGGGGGGGTTTATCCAATCCCACAAACTCAACTCCGTTTTCCATTTCTGGGCCTGGCTGCCCGGGTGTGGGCCCGGGCCTGGGCTCCGCTGGGCGAGAGCTCGCCATCCTCTCCTGTGCCCAGCTCTGCCCGCGGCGCCTCACTGGTTTATCTGGAAGACCAGATGGCTCTGGACTTCAGCAGTGTTTCGGGTGGCAGTATCTTCGTTCTGTCTGGCCTGATGCTGAGTGGTTGGGATGAGGCGTCTTGTATCTGAATAACAGTCAGCAGGAGGCTGCAGTGTCTCTGGGGTCGTGGAAGCTAGATGCTTTGAGCCCGTCTTCTGGCGAGAAAGTGGCGGCGGAATTTGCCCTTCTGTGCCTTTGGGCAGCACTTGCTGCCCGGCCCAGTGGGGCGTGGGGCTTGGGGCCTCGGGGGCCTTCTCCGGAGGGGGAGCAGAGGCTGCGACACACCACTGAGCATTGTGGGCACGTCACCTTGTTTAAGGCTCTAAGGGGCTAAAGTGTTAATCGTGGCTGGAGCCTGCTTTCAGGGGACTGGGGGTGACTGCTAGGTGCCTCTTCATGTTTGTCTACATACGTTTATAAAACGCTCTACAACGAGAGTGCATTTCTTGCAGAACCATAAAATGCTGGTTCTTTATAAAGCTCTCCATTCTGGCAAGAGATAGCACGGAGCTGCTATCTGCCGGGCCAGGCTGGAGTGCAGCACACCTCTCCCTCCCTCCATTTGACTGGAGCCCTGTCCCCAGCTCCTGGAGCCCCAGCAGCGTGGGGGAATGTCTGCTCCTCTCGGGGAAACCTCCCATTCTGCAAGATGCTGGGAGGACCACCCCAGCCCCCCACCCTGTGCCGGCCTTGCAGGCTGTGGGGCCTGAGCTTGCTCAGAGCTGCCCTTGACAGTGGTACCAGCTTCTAGCATGGTGATTTATGGAGCTATTTGGTGTCAGGTAATTGCCCATCAATACCCTATTTATCACCCAGCTTGTCACAGGCAGTGACTGCTGTTCCACAATGCCAAGGCTTTTGAGGATGGGCCAAAGACTAAAAGCGCAGGACGCGACTGCCCAGAAGTTAGCGTGTCCGAGCTCTTCTCCACACTTGGCGTCTAACTGCTCAGCTCTCCTCTGACTGGGAGGAGTGACAGCGGTCAGTCCAGGGCAAGTGACTGCCGATTGCACCATGATTTCTGGACCCACAGAGGGCCCCTCTTGTCCCTGGTTCTTCTCCCATAGTAGCCCTTCCAAATGGCTGAGCTCTGTGTTGCAGGAAGGAAGAAAAATCTGCATATTCAGTAGGCCCTCGAGTTAAAAATAAACCTGTGCAGATTAACAGACTGGAAAGAAACATATCAAAACACAAAGACTCTGTGGTTGATAGAAAACCTCCCCTCCTCCTCCTCTCTTCCTTGCTATATTTTCTATGTTGTCTACAATGAGCATGTGTCACTTTTATGAAGGAGTAAAACAGGAATGCATTTGATATGTATTCACTGGAACTTGAGTTTACACAATTAGAAAGTCATTCATTTGGCTTCACATTTTTACTTTTAAAAGACAGGTTCTCTTAGGGGATGTCCTTTGCAGCAGCGCTAAGGAGTCACCCTTCTTTGGAAAAGTCTTTGGAATTGGTCACCAGGCAGACCAGGCATTGCCATGCCTGGGAGAAAGGAGTGGAAGGTGGGCTGGAAAGCCTTGCCCTGCACAGGGCTTGCCAGGGCACAGCCTGGTGACTCAGCCCCTCCTTAAGTATAAACTCCAGGAATTCCTGCAAAACGCAGCTGCTGTCGGGGACCCTGGAGATCAGGGAGCCCTTGGCCTTCCGTGCCCTGCCCTGCCCTCATTTGAGGTTCCAGGCTTCTGGCTGGAAGCCGAAGCTGAAACCTCCACGTGCCCAGCTCTGCGGGAGGCAGAGGCAGCAGGGTCCCTGGGGCTTCACGACAGCACATCCCAGCTCCTGACATGGAGGCATTAAAAGTGATTTTTCTTTTAAGGCTTGTCAGGAGCCATGTGGGCAGATTTTCCTACTCTTGTTTTCAGATGCTAAAGTGGGAGCTCAGGCCTCAGCCCCCTAACCCCCTACGTACAGACCCCCAGGAGGAAGGTAGCTTGGCCGACTGCTGTCTGGGCATCCTGTCCTGGCTGAGTATCATCATTGCCATTTTCCAGACAATGAGACAGAGGGTCAGGGAGCAACTTGCCCAAGACCCTTCACCACCGAGGTAGAGGAGCTGGGATGCGAGCGGCAGTCAGCTGGAACCGCCACGTGCTCGCTCGCCAGCAGCCATGTTAAAGGTTGCTTACATCTGTGCACAGAGGCCTTTTTAAAGTAATTATAATGGAATACCTTTCCAGGCATTATGTTAACTATAATGTCTAACCAGCTACGTCAGAAATTAGGAGGCTGGGGTTCTGCACGTGAAAACCACACGCAGAAGTTCCAAGAATAAAAATAGTGTGCCCACAGGCCCAGGTACCTAAACGTGATCTCAGTGTTTTCAAGGACAAGCGTTCTCTCGCAATTAAATACCCCAGTGCCAGAGGATATAAAGGAAAGGTGGGACAGCCCGCTCAGTTCAGAGAAACCCGAATAACAAAGCTCTAAGCGGGTGTCATCCCTGCAGCCTGAGCACTTGTCGCCTCCCATCATATCTCGGACTTCCGAGATGGTCCATTTCTTATATCCTGTTTTGTTGTCTTGCCATAGAAACAAATGTACTCATTTTTAAAGTTTGGCTCGCATTTCTTAAATGCATGAAGAGAAATCATTGACAAATCTCCACTTGGACTAATGTCCTAATATTTCCACGTAACTTGGACGTGGGTGTTTTGGAGCAGATGCCAAGATCCCCACTTGGCCTCTGTGGACGTCACTGGCTCACACCCGAGCTCTATCTGGGGCTCGTTGGGAAAATGATGGGAAACGGCCTTGGGGGAGCCTCTGTCCACGCGTCCTCTACCAGGACTCTGCTGGGACGCCGAGCCAGGCGCAGGGCAAGCTCCGGCTTCTCCCTGCATGACTTTACCCACGGCTCTGTGCTAGCACTCTGGCAGGAACGTGATTCTCGGCCTTGCCCGGCGGATGCTTTTCCGGGCCTTTGAAGAGGATGGAAACTTAGCATTTTACCATGATGCCAACAAAGTGGAGGTGAGGTTAAAACAGCCTGAAAGAAACCAGACGGCAGGTGCTGAGACTTAACAGACCTCCGGGTCTCCTCTCCGCAGGAGCGCCTGTCTTTGAGCTGCCTTTGGAATGTGATGCGAGGCCGCCCGAGGCAGGCAGGAGCCCCAGAATGCCCACTTGGTGAAGAACATGTGGCAGGAGGGAGCATTTTAGCTATCCTTTAAGTCTTTTAAACTCTCTGATGATATATATGTCACTGGTAATCGCGGCTCCCAGGCCAGCCAGGAGGGTTTCCTTACGTCTTTTCTGATTGAGACTCGTGGCTGTTCTCAGCTCCCTTTTCATTCTTCTCTTTTATTATTGTCATATTTAGGCAGCAAAAATAACTGCCTAAGGAAAGCCTCCCCAACTCATTCAGAGGCTGATTTTTTTTTTTCTCTTTTGCTTTCATGCAAGGAGCACAAGCAGAGCTTGTGGGAGACAAGGAATGAGCATATCCATCTCTTCCTCTCTGTCACTGACTCTCTTATTTGTTCTAATAAAATGAGATGAAAAGACAATTTTCTGGGAGGTTAAATAAATGGACTCGCACAGCTAGAAAACTGTATGCAGTGTAATGACTACCAAGAAGTTAGCAATTAAATGACTTAATAAAACAGATAAAATGCGTTTATCTGGGCTTTTCCAAGTATTTCCAAAAGGAAAGACTATGGAATCAAAAAGATTTGATTTTGCTAAGATTTTTCAAAGGGAGAAATGCATAAATAAGCTAATTGGACACGAGCTGATTTGCACGGCAGGTCTGCGAGCACTCAGGGAGAACGCTGTTTGTTTCAGCCGTTCTCATCAGCAAGATTAATGACTGCTTAAAAGCGCTGGCTGCCATTTGTGCGCCAGCTGTTCCTGTGTAAAGCGGATCGGGGCCCTCTCAAGATCTCCAGAGCCTGCCTGTCTGAGGTCAGAGCCGGCACCCTGCTGAAGTGTGCCTGAAGCAGAATGCTGATTCCTGGGGCCTTGTCAAAGCAAGGGCTGGTGCTTGGCCAGGCTCTGGTTAGTGGAAAGCTGTCAGCCAATATGGAGCCGTGTGCACATTGCTAGCAGGTCGCCTGGAACCCAAAGTAGTCTGACTTCATACGGTTTAAAGGCCCGCCAGCAAGCAGAGTCATTCAAAAGCACAGCCAAGCAGGACACGAAACCAGGAAGCCACGGGACGTGAGGCTGGGCCTTGTCTGAATTGTGCAGCTACACAGAGGTTAGCCCGCGGCGCACGAGGTGTTGGTGAGGAAGGAAAGAACATTTGCACAGTGAGGAATGATTTCAGACTTAAGCCCGAGAGACAGCGCGAGCATCTGCTTTCCACTTCCTGTTGTTCAAGTCCAAAGGCAGCCACCTGCACACGCGTTGTCTCTTCAACCCTCAAAGCCGGAGGAAAATTGCTGCCTAATCAGCCAAGAGGATGATCTTCTCTACCACACGCCCGCTTTCAAAGTAGCCAAATAGGTCAGTCGGTGTGAGGTGTAAAGATGGTCAACAAATATTGTTCAAGAGTTGCTCAAGTCCAAATCTTGTGCTGGCATCTCCCCTAGTAAGGTGTGTGGGCCTGAGATAGCTTCCCGTCCCATTGCCGATGGTCGTCCAACGCTCCCTATGCTTAGCACTGTCCCAGCATGCGATACATGCCATCTTGTTCACTTCTCATAGCAACCGTATGGGGTGGCCACTCTCATGGCACCCCCATTTTACAGACAAGGAAACTAGGGCATTTGCCCAAGATGCCCCAGCTAAGAAGGGCAGAAGCCAGACTCAAACCCGAATGTCACTTATTCCAGAGAAGACGAATGTGCTTAGCCACTACCCCATTCGCATGTGTATCAGGGAAACAGCAAGCCCAGGCAGAAAGCAACTGAGAAAATGCCAGAAGGAGTGCCAAAAGACAGAGTTATAGAAGGCCACCCACAGGGAAGAGGTGCCGGGGGAGCTCGGGGAAGAGGGTGAGTCTTGACCTGAATTTGGATTTTAAATTGTAGACAAAAGATGAGCAGGATAATATTGAGGATCGCCACTGTACTTCCTCTCAAATACTCCTTTAGTGCTGCCAGGGAAAGAAAACTGGCCTCCTGGACCACTGAGCTCGCTACTGCAATGTTGCATTTATATTATCAAGGCTACTGGCTGGGGTGAGTTCACACTGGCCGTGCACGTATTAATCACCTCCAGTTTATAGGTGAGAATTCCAGAGAGCCTTGTCTCCTGTCCAGATTGATGAAGCTGTTGGGAGACAATTCTTCACGGGTCTCTCCTGTTTCTGCAGGCTTACAAACAGAGGCTTTCCAGCAGCCCTTTGTTCTCGACTATCTTTTCAAGGATGCTAGCAAACAGCCTTGGAAGATGGAGTGTCTCCTCCCCAGAAAAGGGTGGACATGCTCACTTTCATGATGACAGATTCTTCCCTAAGATGCAGGCTCCTCTCCTGTAACGCAGTCTGCTCGTGTGTGCAGGCATCCACTGAGCCCATGCAAGCTGCCCTATCAGAGGTGGGAGCGACGCCAGGGCCCCCGCTGCCTGCTTGCTGAGTAATGGCATCCCTTTGAGTCCGACCTGGGCGCCTCGTTTCTCATGCCAACAACCATGAAACGGTGGCAGGTAGCTTGCCAGGAAAGTCTCAGACCCTTCACAGTATTGACTGAAGTACAGAAGGTGGGAATATTCACTTTCTTTTTTAGAGAGGTTAAATTTGTCCTCGTTCTTGTTGAAAAGTAAGGTGTCTACATTGGCATCTGTTAGATTAATAACAAGTTGATTCTGTATTTGAGGGTCCCTGTGACAGTCTGATATTATTTATGAAATCCAAAAAGAGATATTGATTATGTTTGTAAACTGTTCTGTTCCTCTGGGCATGGTACCCTTTGATTGATTTCAATTCAAAGGCTTTACATTTACTTGATTAAGTCAAGATTAGGGCTTTGATTTGACCATGTCATTAGGGCGGGCAGGGTTGCATCCTCGCCCCCTTGGTGGGCTTTATAAATGGACACTCAGTCAAGGACACAGAGAAGTAGATACACAGGAGAACACAGAGGAATGCCTCAGACATGGAAGAGGAGAGGACTTTCGGCTTTGATCCTGTGGCCTGGGAAGAGATATGAGCCATTCACCTGAAAGTTTACAGCTGACCTTGTGAAGAGACCAGAGCAGCTGAGCCCAGAAAGAAACGAGCCCTCCAGCCTACACCTGGGACTGGAAGAAGCTGGGCCCACGGAGCCCTAAGAGGAAGAGGAAGGCTGAACCCTGGCAGGTATGGGCAGCCAACTTGCTTCAACATGTGGCAACAGACATTTGGTGAGAAAGTCCCTCTTACGGTACCTTGAGTTGGGCTCTATATGGCCTTGTGACTGTAAGCTTCTACCCCCAATAAATACTCTTTATAAAAGCCAACAGAGTTCTGGTCCTTTGCATCAGCACCTCTTTAGCTGACTAATACAGTCCCAAGATAACCCCCAGGGTCAATGGCTTGCGGGAGGACTCAGAGCTCAGCAAAGCTGGTACACTCAGGGTTACAGTTCATTACAGTGAAAGGACAGAGATGAAAATCAGCAAGAGAAAAGGGCACATGGGTTGGAGTCCAGGAGAGACTGGCAAAAGCCTGTAGCTGTCTTGTCCCAGTGGAGCTGAGTGGACACCTAGTCCTCTCAGCAGCTGTGTGACAACACGCATGGGGTCTTCCCAAGCCGTAGGGTGGGGTTTTTTTACTGAGGATCTGTCACTTAGGCATAGCTGGCTCCCTTCATGGCTGACCTTTGTCTCCAGCTCCTCCGGAGGTCAGGTGGATGCCATGCAGCCCAAGGCTCCCACCAGGCACCACACAGAGAGCATGGACTTGCTGGCCTGGCCCAAGGGCCCCAGCTAAACAAAGACACTCCTGTGAGGCAGGGCAGCCCCGGAGCTGGGCAGGGGCCTGAGTTGATCCCTTACAGCTCAGCCCTTTGCAGAGCCTGGAAACCCAGGACGGACGGCAGACTGAGCCAAGCCCCTCCACGCCCTCCCCTCCAGATGCTGGCGGCTGGAGCCAGGCTGACCAGCTACAGCCTGGGAGCCTGGGAGCCAGCGAAGCTTTCCTGTTCATGTATCGTCCGCTCTGTTGACTGCACAGAGAAGGAATGGCCTGGGCGGCCGAGATGCTCTCCGACCCCTCACAGACCCTTGCTGACCCTTGTCTAGAGGAAGAAGAAACAACTCCCAGAAAACTAAAGGCAGAGGTGTGAACACCATTGTGTGAGCATAAGGGGAGAGCTACAAATGCACATGCACACTCACACACATACACACACCCACTAACACACATTCTCACTCACACACACACATTCACACACACGCCATCACTCACACACATAGACACACATGTTCACTTGCACATATTACACATAACACAGACACACAAGCACTCATACCCGTATACACACTCACTCACACACATATGCAGCACTCACACACCCTTGCCATTTGCATACACGGTCCTACTTAATCCTCACAGCAGCTTTACAAGCTGTATAGCTTGGGAACCTCTGGAGCCAAAGCAGATCCAAACTAAAAGCTTTGCCACTTACTAGCTGAGTGATTTTGGGTTAGTTACTTAACCTTTCTGTGCCTCAGTTTTCTCAATTGTTAAGTCCTATACATCTCAGGGCTCCTGGAAGGGTTAAAACTGCATGGACGGCCCCTGGCACATAGCAAGCAGTATGCAAATATTTGCTAATATTATTTATCCCCATTTTCCAGAGAGGAAAGTGAGGACTAAGAAATTATCTCAAGGTCATCCAGCTCCCTGGTAAGAGGTGGGCAGGGCTCAGACCCCAGGCCCAGCTTTCTACCATTGTCAGGCTGCCCTATCCATAACAAAGGCTTATTGGACTTCAAAGTAAGATCCCCACAGCTCACCATCTTTTCTGATGACAATGTTATTTCTGGTTTGCTTACTGGCAGCTTCTACAGTATGAGTCCCTGGAGAGCCTTCTTTGAATTCACTCTAATACATTCACACCTTTGAAGTCAAGCCCACCTTTTAATTGAACTAATTATACTTGTGGGCTTAAAATGATAAGCCTAAGCAAAGCTTTGCTACTGATATCTACACTAAGACTCAGGTATTTTAAAATAAAGAATGGTGCCTTCCAGCTGTGCATGTTGAGGTGGAGGATCCTGGGATAAGAGGAAAAAAGGTTTTAGGTTTTCAGAGAGTAATCTTTCAGGTAAAAACTTCTAACTTAAGTCGTTAGGAACTGAGTCGTGTTGGCCGCCTGCTGGTAAGCTCCATCTTAATCCTTGTGAGGGGCAGTAACATTTAATGTCTTAAATTATATTTCCCCCACCTTCTAGTTGGAATGACATCGTCCTCAAAGAGTCTTAGGTGGGATCTAAGATAGTGTTGTAAATTGATTTTTCCAGTCATCCTTGTATGAAATGACCCATACATGACCTTCTTCTTCTTCTGTGGTAAAGCCAGGACTAGAATTCCTTGTCCTATAAGTTAAGTGTGTGTTTTTTTAAAAACCAGAAACTTTTTCTACATGTTGCCTTTTAGATTATCCCTATAGTTCATACTTGGAAAGAATCACCCAGTATTATCTTACAGTCATGATTGAGAGATCAGACTTTGCCCAGGACAATCTCTTCTGACATTTATCTAAATCTGATGTCAACCTGATTTCCTAAACCTCAACAGATAACTCACACGCATGAGCCGTTCATGTATGTCCCATTCCAATTTTCAACTTCAGAAGGAAGTAAAGACTAACATATACTTAGCAGAGCTTACGTTGTCGATCTGCCCTTATGTTCTAAACAAAAAAGCCGAGACATGACTGCAAGGAAAAGGATGCACGACACACATCGACCCTTGGGCGGCATTTCTGCCATTTTCCTCGACGTTTATTGTATGAATAGCCTAGCCAATCTTTTCATTCCTGTAGTATGAGACTTTTCTATCTTATTGTTACCTAAAGTTACTAGATCGAGGTTATGTCCTCACACTTGGACAACATTAAAAGAAAAAAAAAAAAAAGAAAGGTACTTTTAAATACTAAAATTTAGACAGGTGATTTGACACTATTGTATTGCTCTAAGAATAAACCAATATTTTCCTGATAGTCTTCAGCTGGTTAATCCTGCTCCTACGATTCAGTTAAGAACAAACAGTATTTGAATTACGGCCTTTCTCTGAATTTTCTGAGGGAAAATGTAAAATGTACCATCTCCTGCTACCCCCTACCTCTTATCTCCAAATTAGTATCTTTGGCAGGGGAGTACCACGGTGATATCTTGCTGAGAAACAAGTTACTGTTTATAATAATTCCATATCAATAAAAAGAAAAGGTCTGTCTCCATTTGCTTCTACATACCATTTTGAGCTTCTAGCTGATTCTTTGACAAGAAGATAATATATTTGAAATCTGATGTGCCCTGGCTACAAGGGCAGTGCAAACACAAATCTCTGCTCATACCGCCTGCCCAGAGGCCACAGAGCCTGTGAAAACTGGCCGTGTCTCCACATAATAGGCATTTTTTTTGAAGTTGGGCACTCATTTTAATGAAATGTTTTGATCTCCAGAAGAAAAACTGTAGCTTTTGATTCTGACAGAATAACAGCTATAAATCACTTTACCTAAATTGTTTTGAAACCTTACAACCCCAGACTTCCCAGGGCTTCCGCAGATGCAAACCCGGGTCTCTGCCGTCCTGGATTGCCCCAAATGACTTGTCGTTCCCGGCCTAACGTTTCATTCCTCAAGGTTGATCCTTAGCCCTTTCTCCTCCCCCTGTTGTGGCTAAGAGCGTCCTGTCTTCCAGCGAGGGCTGCTGGAAATGGAGTCACCTCTGTCAGCCCGGGTGTCCTCTGGGACAGAGCTCCCTTTTACCCTGGGCTCAACAGGGCTGTGCCTGTAAAAGACCTCTAACTCAGCTGCTGACACCCCGGGATCATTCGTTACCGCTGCGCAGACATTCTCTTCAAATAGTTGCCTTTGCCACTTTTCCAAGTGGATTGTCTTTTTAGAATTGAATTACAGAAACCGTGTGCTTGCTAGTGATGTTGACATTTGTCTTGTTACGGGGCTGCTGGGCTATCTCCTGGTCTATGATTCGACACTACGCTTTGCTTGTGTTGTATTTTACTGTGCGGGAATGTGATAGTCTGTATCACGTGCATATGGCTCTGCAGTTCTCCCCACAGCCCTTCCAGGCCTTTCCTCTTCAGTCAGCATTTCATTTCTTAGCTGCACAGCAAGCCTGGAGAAAGGACTTTGTGAGCTCGCGCTTGATACAGTGTGCTCAGACGTCTCTCCCAGAAAATCCTAAGGATGATCTGTTCTGTGAGCTGTTTCACCCCTTTCACAGCAGTAGGAAGATGTAACTTCAGCCTTGCCGACAAAGCACTGCCAACGCGCGTTCTTCGTGCTTACTGTGAGGGTGTAACTGCTGCCTGCTGGGAAGCACTGCACTGACCAGTCCTCGATCACGTCCTGAGCTCTGCCCTTTCTAATCATGCTCCCCCCACATGCCCTCCCCATCCACACGTAGACGTGGTATGAGACTCCTCATGCTTCGTGGCAAGTGTGGCTCGAACCTCGCCAAGTGCCACGCTCTCCACCTGCCACCGCGGAGAGGATTTAGGCCACGGCCAGGCTCAGACTCTCCGAGAGAGAGAGAGAGAGAGAGAGAGAGAGAGAGAGAGGGCGGCTCGAGCCTCGGAAGCGCCAAGCTTTCTGTCCACTGCCATGGAGAGGATTTAGGCCACGGCCAGGTTAGGCTCTACCACCACGTGAAGATCGTCCACACATGGGCCCCCTGTTAAATGCTCTTTTGCATGCTAAGCTGGACTTGGGTGTTTCTTTGGTCTGACATATCCCTCTCAGTTTGGTGGGAAGCCGTCATCTTACACAGCTCCCTGCTATGCTCGAAACAATGTCTTATAGATTTAAACTTATCAGATACGTTCTTTCATGGTTTCTAGTTTTTCTGTCATATATAGAAAGGGTTTCATCTATCTGTATCTATCTATCTATCTATCTATCTATCTATCTATCTATCTATCTACATACCTACCTATCTATCATCATCATCTAATCTATCAATTTGTTTCTGGGTCTCAATTTTTATTTTTATTTTAATGCCTATACCATACTCAACTTATTTTTGCTTATATATATATTTGATAATGGATAGAGTGAATTCTTCCTTATTCATCTGTATCAAAATATTCTTGGTATTCAAACACACTCCTTCTTCTGGATAAATGTTACTGTTGATGCATCAAGCTCCAGAAAAAAATTTGTTGGCATTCTGGTTAGAATTGCATTAAATGTATATGTTAATATGGGGAGCACTGAGGTATTTATATTGAGTTTCCTGTCATGGTGTTTATCTCCATTTATTCAGGTCTAATGACAATTTTGTAGTTTTCTTGCAAATTTCTTATTAAATTCCTTTCTAGGTATTTTATAATTTTTGTTGCTATTGTGAATGGATTTTCTTTTCATAACAGATGGGCAGACTATTAAATTTTATGGCTTTACATTTAACTGGCAACACAAAGGACCTGAGAATATAATTTCACACTCATGACTATTACCAAATATGGTTGAGACCAAACAACCAGACTTGGTGATTCTGGCTGAGAGAGACATTATCTACAGAAAATTGTCTCAAAGATACAAAAGGTCTTCGGCACATGCCCGAGGAAAACGTGTTTTCTCTCTGGACCCATCCTAGCAGCTCTGCATAAAACTTGTTCCGAACCCCACTTCAATGCTGGACCCTCTGCCTAGGAAAACTCTTTCCAGAACTCACCGGGAAGTTGTTTTTGAGGCTATTAGCCTCTACATTACATTGTGCCATCTCTAGGAAACTCCCAGGGAGCAATTCCCCTAGTCTTTGATGCTCCCGAGAGACACTTCCCTGTGCTTTTATCTCATGGACCCTTACGACACGGTGGCCCAGCCCCGAGCCTCCCACCTGGGCTGCTGGACAGCTCCAAATCAAATCTTCACTCCCTTCCCGCAAACGCACCAGGTTTTCTTAGAGGCATTGTGAATTCTAAGCTTATTCCTGGCCTTGGTTAACTTTCTTTCCCACACTTATACCCGATTTTCTTGATCTTACCTTGTTTACCCCTTCTACATCTGTGTAATTGGCCTTTAATGGTTTCTGGATCAAAACAGACTTGAAAATGATTAGAACGAATTGTATCTTACAGTCTATGCTCTGATTTTAGGAAAATGCATGACAAACATAATTACCACATTATCTGAAATATTATAACTACATTCTAAAGTAAAGAATTACATCCTTTAAAATTACAGATCAGTCCACACAGAATAATGCTAGCCTTATTTTCTAAAATCAAACTCACTTTAAAACACCTTCTTGGAAAATGATTAAACAGGTAAACTTGAGACTTAAGGCATGGCTAGGAAATATCTATCTCATGAGAGTTATCTTATAGTTTTATCTGCTTTACCATTTGAAATGGGTGCTTGTACCCTGCTTGGGGTTTGTAATGGTTAGGCTAATGTGTCAGCTCGGCCAGGTAATTGTGTCCAGGTGTTTGGTTCAGCAAGCACTCGGCTAATTGTAATACAAGAGCATTTATGGACTTCGGTCACCAGTGAGTTTACTGCGTGGATGGCTGATTACATCTGCATCAATCAGGGAGATTATATCAGCAATGGGTGATGCTTTTATCCAATCAGTTGAATGCCTTAAAAGGGGAAGTGATTTCAGCATTCAGAGAGAATTTCCAAGCTCGTCTTTGGACAGCCAACTTCTCCCAGAAACTCATCAAGGACCTTTCACCAGACTTTCTTCGGAGCCCCTGCCTTGCAACCTGCCTGCAGAACCTGGACTTGTGCATCCCCACGTTTGTGTGAGAGATTCATAAAATCTCATATTATTGACAGATATCTCCTGTTGATTCTGTTTCCCGAGGGAACCCTGACTAATACAGGGTTCAGTGCTTGTCTTAGTTTGTCAGGACTGCTATAACAAAGCAGGGCAGGCTGGTTATCTTAAACAACAGGAATTTATTGTCTCATGGTTTGGGATGCTGGAAGCTCAAAATCGAGGTGTCGGCAGGCGGTGCTTTCTCTGAAATCCACAGCATTCTGGAGTGGCTGCCCGTGCTCTGTAACTCAGTATCTGCCTCTGTCTCGTGGCTGACTCTCTCCCATCTGTGTCCTCCTGTGCCCAAATCTCCCCTCCTTCTGAGGACTCCGGGCACATTGGCATAGTTCCCACCCTGCCTCGGCTGGGGCTCGCCTTAGACAATCACCTCTTTCAAGGTCCTCCCTGCAAAGGGGTTAGGGCTTGAACACTCCTTGTGGGGCACACGAACCAACCCACAGCAAAGCAAAGAGGCGGTGCCTCGGCAAAGCTTTACTCTAGCTCTGCATTTCAAAGTGTTCTTAGAAAAAGTATTTTAAAATTATGTAAAATTTAAAAAAGAATTTCAGTGGTCCAGCATTAAAATATCTCAAAGCAAATCAGAACCATTTCTAACTGAAAGTATATTTCCAAGTTAACATAGACAAAGGAAAACACATTTTATGAGAATAGTTTTTAGAAATACTTTTTTTTTTTTTCATTTTTTTTAAATTAGAGAAGTTGTGAGCTTACAAAACAATCACGCATAATGTACAGCATTCCTATTCACCATCCCTCCACCAACACTTTCCATTGTTGTGGAACATTTGTTATATATTATGAAAGAAATACTTTGCTTTTTAAAAATATGAGCAAAAACGTCTTAGAAAGGAGTTTGTAATACTAAAATAGGTCTCTAAATAGTCAGGCTATCAATCATCTTACTTGATGACAGTGGGACAAGGTGACTGACGAGTTTGCAAACCACAAATCTTTTAACCCAGTGTTCCAGAAGCATCCTGGCCATAAAGAAGGGCAGGCCTCAGGCTACACTACTGTCCTGGGAAGAAACAGCTCAGCGCTTTGACCCATGATTCCCAGGGGTCTCAGGTGCACCCCAGGAAGTGGTGGGGTGGATGGCCTTTGACAATACACTCTGCACGCGAGGCAGTGAGCTCTTGCAAGCCTGAAACCAGACCACAACCAAGTTCTGTTCAAGTTTTCTCATTTCTACACAGACGGAACATTCCAAAGACCTTTATTTAAAGAAACAAATCAACTGATGAGCAGCACGTGAAGTGTGCATAATGAGTTTCTTCTCCGATTCCCTCTCGGGTTCCTTGGACAGTTTAAAGGAACTTGTAAAGGTCTGCCTCCCTGCTTTTTAACTTCATCAGCTCCCCGGGATGGAACATGAGGTCGACAATGTATGCTTCCGGGGGAGGCAGGCACCCCATCATTCCCTTTCGGGATTTGTCCATCAGCTTAACTTCATTCCAAGCTCTGCCATACTCGCCCCGGACTAGAGAGCAGCCCACGCCGATCCTGTCAGCCAGAGCCTGTGGGAGAAAATACGAGATGGACCGAGGGTGGGCGGGGAAGGGAGTGAAGAGCCTTCCTTGTAAAACCCACCTTGGCTGAAGGTGAAATGTGCAGCTCGTGCAAAGATACGCCTAGACAGGGGGCTGAGAAACACGGACTAGCGTGACAGGAAAGAGAAAAATGGACTAATAAGTTTCCTTGTTCCTCAAGATACTGCAGACTGAAAATCTCTGTATAGGTGTGGCTGGGAAGCGTCATTACCCTGCTTATAAGGGCCCAAACGGACAAGGCCGCTGGAGAAAAGCGCTTCCCTGGGCTTCAGTCGCTAGTGCACTTGTCAGTCTTTCTGTGCTTCTGGACTGCCCTTCGGGTGTGGTAGGCTGTGGGGTGCAGTGCAAGGGTCACGCTGGCGAGGACCTATTTCCAGCCCATTCCTTCGGGGTGGTGCAGACGAGGGCTCTGGGGATTGTGAGCGAACGCTCCTCAGGCTGCCTGCTGCACCTCGTCAGGGTGGCTACGTTCCTGCAATTTGACCTCGGGTTATTCCTGGTTTTCAGATGATTGAAAAGATAGTTTTAAAATAATCTGGAAGCTTCTTAGCCACATCACAGTGGGTAAGAGAGCTGGCTCCGAAGCCAGGCTGCTGGGGTTTGGAGCCCAGCTCCCATGCTCCCTCTGACACCACCGCCTCGTAGAGGGGCCATCAGGACGAGCCGAGTCAAGGCAGGTGAGGTGCCTAGAGCAGAGCCTGCCGGCACAGAGCAAGAGCTGGGAAATGTGACGTATTTAAACAGTGATTTGCCTGGCTGCTCCGGGTAGACGTGCTGTTTCCAGGGCCTTACACTCTGTCTAGCCTGAGGCTGCGTGGGAAGCTGTCAGCCGGAACACAAGCACAGTACCTGGACATGTGGCACCTGCAGTCTAACGGGGTAGAGAGGCAAAAAGAAATATATGATTGCAAGATTACTGCCAAAGGAACTTTTACTAATCTCTTACTCCATGGCAAAGGACTTTAAACCATCAAAAACAACGCTTTGGAATGGAGACTACTGGTTCCCCCATTTTATAGATGGTAAAACTGAGGTGAGGCACTTTGCCCAAGGCCTCAGGAAGTGGGGATGTAAAGGGAGAGCCAGAGAACCTTCTGCAGAGCCTGAGCTCTTAACCTCAGAGTGACACCACCTGCGATGGAAGGCGAGTCAGTTCCCATCCTCAAGTCTCCACTTCCTTTGTGAAGTGTGTGTGTGTGTGGAGGTGGGGCACAGGGTCATTAGCTTAGACGGAAGAGGGGGAGATGAAGGAAGGACTTGGGAAGAGGGGCAGGTGTGGACACAGCTGCAGAGGGACCAGGGAAGGCCTGTGGCGAGGAGCTGAAGGGGCGGCCAGGCCACGCGCCCATCCACTGCATGGGGCCACCAGGGGGCCACACTTGTGTCCAGCAGCCCGAGTGCAGGAGTGGAAAGGGCAGGCGACTGGAAGGCTCTGGGGTTGGCTGGCAAGGCAGAGCGGTGCAAGAATTGGGGGCAGGAAGAGGTGGGAAACTACTGAGCCAATTCTGAAGGCTGTGCATCATTTACTGAGGCTGCTTAGTGGGGCGGGGGGTGGGGGGCTGGGGGAGTGGGTAAAGCCAAGGAAGGACCAACAGTTGGAGAAAATGGAGGGGACGAAGCGCGTGTGGGTGGAGGGCATTGGCTGAGGGCGCAGGGTGGGATGTTCTGGGCCCAGGTGTAGCTCGGGTGAGGTGTGAGGGTGCGAGGTGTGGGTGATGGGTTCAGGTTGGCGTAACGAGTTCGAGGAGGCTATGATACACTCAGGTGGGGCAGCCAAGGGTAACCAGACACGTACATGTGCAATCAGGAGAGGTTTGTGGGATGGGGGAAAGATCTGGAAACCTAGGGCAATAAGGTATACTTGAAGGGCATACGAGAGGGTGAAGCTCCTAGAGGATAAAAAGGAGAGCGAGTACTGGCCACGACCCTGAGGAATCCGAACATTTAAGAGGGGCAGAGGAAAAGAGGCCTGCAAATGAGATGGAGACGACGTGGCAAGAGAGAGGAACCATGTGGAGTGGTGCCAAAGAAAGAGAAGGTCAGTGACGAATTCTTCAGACATATCAAGACAGAGAGACCACTGCAGTGTGCCGAGGAGGAAAGGGAGAGGCATGCCGAGGGCTGATGAGCAGAGAGAACGCCGGGAAGGTGGCTGGGGATGAGCATTATCTAAGGAGAGAAGCAGCATGGGAGCTTTTCAACTCAGCTAGCCAGGGGTTCCCAGCTCTGTCTCTGGCTGACCTTGGGACCATTTCTTGTCTTTATAGCAAGGGTGGTAAATTCAACCTCGGACATTTTTTGAGACTGTCCACCATGCTGTTTCCCAAGTGCCTGGCGCACAGCTCAAAATGATGGGGGGTCATGGTGATAGGACCTATTGAGTAGCTGTTACAGGTCATCTGAGGAAAGATTTATAGTTCCTTTTTAGAGAATGCAGACCTGAGCATGTTTAGATGTCAAAGAGGAAAGAGTTGGTAGAAGGAGATTAAAGACGGGAAAGAAGGAAGAATTGAGGAGCAAGAAACCCCGGAGACAGGAGAGGCAGGTACTCGGACCCTAAGCAGCATTGGCTTGGAACAGGAGGCAACGGGGTTTATAGATACTGAAGAGAAGCAGGACTTTTACATGCTCATCAGTGGTTCCGAGAACATTTTCTCAGCAGACACCCTGGATACGACACAGCCAAGAGCGCCGTCCCCCTCCCACCTGCTCCTTCTGCAGTGCCCCCGTCTCCGCACTTAGTGCCATCACCTGGAGGCCATTTCGATCTTCAGAGGGGACGCCTTGCCTCAGGCCCAGCAGCCCCCAGCACCTGCTGGTTCTGTCTCCTGCCTCTCTCTCTAACGCCCTCTCCTCACCCACAGCCTCCCACTGTGGTCTGAGTCCAGGCCATCCAGACGTCCCACTCCACTGACCTTCCCCTGCTCTTCCCGTCTCCCACCTAGTCCCTATTCTGTTGCCTGAATGGTCTTTTCAAAACCAAGCCACCCGTCCCTTGGACAGCTTTAGGTTTTAGGGTGTCGCACCCTCCTTCCCACAGCCCCACGCGGCGCTGCGTGATCAGGACCTTGTGGCTTGCCCAGCCTCCGCTCTCGTCTTCATCCAGGCAGACTGTCCTGCACTCATCAGAGGGACGGGAGTTGTTTTGCATGATGTTTGCTGTGTCTACAGGCCCTTGGCCTCCCTCTACCCGGTGAGCTCCTGTGCAGCCTCCAGGGCGCCTGCCCCGCGTCACTCCCTTCCCTGAAACCTCCCCGGCTCGCCTCGGTCGCCTCTGGACCTGCAAGTCTGGCTTGGGTTCCCCGAGGGCAGGGACGGTCACTTCGGCTTCCCTCTCCACCCAGACCCTGGGACAAGGCCCGGCCTGCAGGGCAGGCATGATAAACGCGGAGTGAAAGGGTGAATGCACTTCACGTAGCCTGGCCAGCAAGTAACAAAGAAACCTAAATCGTATAGGATCAAGATTCTGCATTTACAGGTCAGCAACTGGCTCGCTCCAATCTGACAAACATGAAACAGTTTTACCTAATAACAAATAAGGTAGAAGCATCTTAAGTACCTTGAAAAGCAAAGCTCGGTGATAGAAGATTCCTTTTTTGATCTGTCCAATCGGTACAACATTGGATTTAAGCTGAAATTTCAGCTCACTTATGTGAAGTTCCCAGCTGAATTCGTGCAGTTTATCTTTGGCAATTGGGCCACCCATTTTTTCTGCCACATACCTGTGTTGATTACATTGAGGTTACATTAATCAAGTTTAAGATCTTACTTTGGATGCTTATGTATAATTATGAGTACAAACTACGTTCCTTTTGACTTTTATGGCTTTCTTTACTTTTTCAATTTTACTTACTATAAGTAGGTTCCCATTATGCATACTGCATCCAAACTCTGCGTGTTAACAACAAGTTCTGTACTTTCATTCAAAACTAAAAAGGAAGTGAATGCTAATTCTTCCAATATTTATAATGAGATACAAATCATTATCACCCTAAATTTGTATCAGTGCAGTCTTAAAATTTTATCTTACTGTTGAAAAATGTGTTTAAATGTTTTACTCTGAAGTCCAAGGCATCACACTAACATATGGTACGTCTTTCAAGGCATTTAAACTCAGAGACAAGACCAGCACACAGAGAATTTTCCCATTTCAGTCACAAATATTTTCCAGTTTTATAATTTTAGTTTTTCTTTTAAAGTTCTCCTTTTCTGAACATAGAGGAAGACGTGGCATTGGTGCAGCGCTGAAGTTAGAGGAGAGAGGAAGAAGGGAAGAGACGAAAGGGGAAGAAAGCACCCGTTAGGCAGGGAGGCTGTGAGGCCCAGTGAACGCAGTGCACTCAGCGGGGGTTTTGCTTCTTCAATAACTGGATCCCCCTAAAGGAGTCAGTCACCACGCACCAGCAAAAGTCCTTTGCTAACTAAGGCCGCCGCCCCTTTGGAGGGAAGGCAGAATTGCCAGATTTTAAAGGAAGACTGTCTCCTTGCAGGTCTGGAGAAAAGGGATGAGGCACAGAGACGAAGCACAGAGGAGCAAGGGGAGGGAGAAAGGGCTGCCCCTCCCGCCCCTTCCCCTGACCTGGTCTCCCCCCGCCAGGTAGATGCCAAGGAGTGCCATGGTGCCTCAGCCCGGGGGCGCCACCCCCCCCCACTCCAGCCTGGTGGCGGCTCAGGCCAAGAAGACAACTGATTATTTGGGGATGATGCACAGTATTCCTGATAGGAACAAAGCAGGAGAAGACTTGACAAATGTTTCGATGAGCTGCATCGGAGTTCTGCTTGAGTCATCACTTCTCAAGGGCGTTGGGAAAAACGGCAGTAGCCAAAAATGTTCTCTTCCAGTCCTGGCCGACAGGAAGTCAACGATCTGGCAGCTGTGCGGCTTGGGGTTGTCACGTCCAGGCTTGATGGCTGCAACTCGCTTCTATTTGGAGCAGACACCAGCGCCCGTGGAGCCCGCAGCTGTTTCACAGCCCAGCAGCTTACCTACTGGTTTGCACCCAGCACAGAGGCCGGCCTCGGTCTCCGCCGTGTGTCCTAGTCCCTTAAAGCCACCTGGTCAAAGGCTCAGCCTTCTCGGTGGAACTAGATTAAGTCTCTAAAGAAGGCAACTCCCTCAGAGGCAGCCACCTCTGAGACCTGCAACCCCCCTTAAGCAAGCTTGAAACGCAAAAATCCAGACAGAGGGTAATACGTGACGGTTATTTATATTCGAAAATAATTTGTAAGTTTACAAATACTTCAGAGCAGGAATTCTTTAAATTGCCAGCACCCCATATACCTAAGAAATAATTTAATTTCCAAACTTTTGTGTCATTCATTAACTTCTTCAGGACCACACTGAAGAATGCTTTGAATGGCTTAACAAGAACAAGGGATGTAAGTACTTTTCTCTAAGCAGCTGGCAGTTCCTAGCTCTGATTACTGATGAAAATATGACCAAAAAAAGAAATTCAGAACTTTTTCAATTCATAGTGTTTCTGCTTTGGAATCAGAGCTGCAGTACTGTGGAAGTTCAATTTTATTAGGGTGAACTTATCTGAAAATTGACTAAAAGATGCAAATCACAAGAGAAAAGCAAACAAAGATGCAAACTACTGAAATGAAATAAATATTAATTATTTAATTCAGAAAATAACTGTATATGTATATATAGCCAACTTACTTTGCAAGCGCCACAATCTGTTCTTTAATATTGGTTAATGGCAGAATTGTTTTGGTGACTTCATACACATAAAAAGAGAATTTAGAGTCAGGGGGAGGATACCATTCTTTTTCAGGGATTCCTTCTCCAACTATTTTTGGTGCGAGTGTAACTTCTTCCTCCTCTTTCACTTTTTCCTCTTCTTTTTTTCCTCTGCCTTTCCTTTGAGAGTAAAGATCAGCAAACAAAATCACATCTACTAAGCAAATGAACAAGCACCAACTGAGCTCTAAGTTAATCTGAAGAACATCACAGAAGTAAAGTACTTTATACCTTAACAATAATACACATTCACAATGACCATTACAGAGTTTTATTGGAGAGCATCTAAATTATGCACAAGAAACTCATTTGCAAGAGAACACTACATGACTGAGACATATTATGAAAATCATATATGAGATTTCTGGCACATGGTAGATATACAACAAATATTTATTGAATTGGAGAAAAATAGTTGCCTCCTTAGGAAGTCTAAGTCAGTCATACATCATGTCTTGCTTCAGTTGAGACCTTCTACAAGATTCTGCATTATTTTTCTTCCCTACTATTTTTAATAAAAATTACCCAAAACATGGAAATAAGGTGAGATAGCACAAAATTTATTTGTCAAAGGTTTATCTAGGGGAACACACTTAGTTCTTCTCTTAGCAAAAATGGAATATACTCAGTAAACTGTTAAAATACTGCTTACTATTAATGAAAAGTTCCGGACTTAGAGAAATTATTAGTTGACATGTAGATTTTTGTCAGATAGAGATGCAAATAATTTCTGTCCAATGGAAAAGGCACTCTCAAAGATTACAGTTTATTGTCCTGTAGAATGTTAACCAGTTTTTATGTAACTCAGCAATCTTTACCTAAAACATTCCTTAATTAAATTGCTTATAAATACCTATTTCCTCAAGTGTTCTTCGAATCAGTTATAACATCCTACTGGTTCCCTCATTAAATAATGAGTCAAATGAAGACAATGACATAATTGCTCACCCCAGGTAGCACAGAATAAGCACGTGCCACCCTGCCTCGCCTACTAAATGCAGTCACAAAACCCGGACAGAAGGCGTGTAACAGCTATTTGAAGACCCTGGAAAAGGGTGACACCAGAAGTCTGCGGAAGCCTAGAATTGTTTTTCCCTTCACCAGTCCTCCCAATGTTTGGCTGTAGATGTGGATGCAGTCATACAAATGTGAGGCAGAGCATGACCGTAAGGTTTTCTGGTGGGAAGACCAAAAGAGGACATCCCCAAGGAACTGGAAAAGACCAGGGAGACCATGGAAAAGGAGGGGTTCAGGAAAGCAACACCTCGACATTGTTGAAGAACTCTGGTCTTAGCCCCAAGCTGCACATGCATTGTGTTGACCCCAAAGAGCTTGTGTTGACTTTGAGAACTGAACTACAGGACACGGCTCCATACAAGTCCCAAACTGGACACTGGCTGGCGCATATGCAGGACTGACCCAAATAGCATAAGAAAGGCTTTGAAAACTGGACTGGCATTGGAATGACAACAGAGAAAGCTCGTTGGAATTTGGAGCCTGAACCCAAATGGGTCAATTTGCTGCTGAAATTCATGCAAAAATGCAATATTCTTCTAATGTAAATAAGACCCAGACCCAGAATCTCTTAACATAATATTTCAACCCCAAATTACTCTGCAAATGAATAACAAGGAAAATATCAGCTCACACAGAATAAGACAATTGGCAGAATAAAAACCAAGATGACACAGATATAATTATCTGACAAAGATTTTAAGTACCTAAAAGGAAGATACTCCAACTACTAAAGTCAAACATCTTGAAATCAATGGACAGTTAGAAAGTCTTGGCAATAAATAGAAGATATAAAGAAGAACAAAATAGAAAAACACAGTTACAATAAACAAACAAACCTCCCTAGAAGGGATTAATAGCAGAATGGAGATAACAAAGGAAAGAACCAGTGAAGCTGAAGATAGATTCATAAAAATTATCCAAACTTAACAATACGGAGAAAAAAACTAGATTAAAAAAAATGTGGCTGAGTCTCAGGGACCAGCAGAGTTCAAGGTCACAGGAACAGGAAGCAAAAATTTTTCTAGTGGATCACTAGGGGTAATAGTGAGTGGTACCATTCCCATTTCCACCCTTTGATTCCTGGACCCATGTCCTGGTTATAGGAGAAACGGCCCCATAGAGTGGATGCTGATTTAGCATACACAGCCTCCTGGAGAACATTGCCTCAGCCCTGTAAGATATCGCTCCTAGTTGATGCTATAATTAAGTCTTCAATAGGCCATTCCACCATTCTATCAATCCAGCTATTTCAGGATGATGGGGAACGGAGGATTCCATGAGCATGTGCCCATTCCCACACATCATTTGTTGTGAAGTGAGTTCCCTGATCAGAAACAATGCTGTGTGGAATACCATGACAGTGGATAAGACATTCTGTAAGTCCATGGGTGGTAATTTTGGCAGAAGCATTACATAGAGGGAAGGCAAACTCATATCCAGAGTATGTGTCTATTCCAGTTAGAACAAAACAGTACCCCTTCCATGGTGGAAGTGGTCCAATGTAATCAACCTGCCACTAGGTAGCAGGCTGATCACCTCGAGGAATGGTGCCATATCAGGGGCTGAGTGTGGGTCTCTGCTGCTGGCTGACTGGACACTCAGCAGTGGCTGTAGCTAAGTCGGCCTTGGTGAGGGGAAGTCCATGTTGCTGAGCCCATGCATAACCTCCATCCCTACCTCCATGGCCACTTTGTTCCTGAGCCCCTTGGGCAATGACCAGAGTGGCTGGGAAAGAGGCCAACTGGTGTCCACAGAACAGGTCATCCTATCCACCTGATTATTAAAATCCTCTACTCATGCGAATATTCTTGCTGTCCTGATTTTGTGATAATCAGAGCAGGCTAAACATTCGCTATATTAGAAACCATGCATGTGTCCCCAGACCTAGTTTTTCTCCCTAGGTCTGGTTTTTAGAATGCTGGTGATAAACTAAGCCTGATTTATTATATGACCATCCTGTGTGGGAAAAGACTGTAACTCTAGGTATCTTTGGTCAACCTTAAGAGATATAGCAGGGGGACAGATGTGGCTCGGGTGGTTGGGCATCCCTCTCCCATATGGAGGGACTTGGTTTCGATCCCTGAGACCTCCTGGTAAAATTTTTAAAAAGAAAAATATAGAGGGTGCGTGGGCCACCAGGTCCCGTGCGCGAGCCAAGAAGAGACACACCGAAAAACCAGGAACTAAGGTGGCGCGGGTGGTAGGATGCCTCTCTCCCATATCGGAGGTTCCAAGGATCGAATCCCAGTGAAGATGGGAGGAGAAGGATGAGAAGAGAGGGCAGGAAATGGACACAGAGTTGCCCAGCGGATGGACACAAAAAGCAAAAATGGGGGGTCAGGGGTTGGTAAAAATGGATAAAAGTAAATAAATAAATAAATAAATCCTTTAAAAAAAAAAAATAAATAAAATCCTCTACTGAAGTCACCCTGTGATGAACAATCACATGGGACAGAAATATCTTCAAGTTTTTCACCCATTTAGAAATGTCTATCCACACAGACCTCTGTCACCGACTGTTGGATCTTTTGTTATTGTCTCACAGGAGCATAAAGCTCTGTTAACATTTTTTTCAGCTAATTTTTCTCTCTGTTGTTAAGAACAGGTGAATTTTATTGCTATTTCCTGAAGTTCACAGATTTTATTCTCTATCATCTTCATTCTACTTCTCAGTCTATGCAGCAAGCTTTTAATTTCTGTTAAGGTGTTTTTCATTTCTATAATCCTCACTTGGTTCTTTTTTTTTTCCTAACTTTTTTTGGCTGAGATTTTCTGATTTTTCAAGAAACTTTGTATTTGATTGCTTTAAAAACTCTTGTCAGACAATTTCGACATCTGATTCATCTTAATGTTGGCATCAGATGATTGCCTTTTCTTATTCAGGTTGTAATATATTTGGTGCTTGGTACCATGGGTCATTTTCGATCATATCTGGGGCAAGCTGCCTAATATTAGAAGACTCTGGATCCTACTTATCTTAACAAGCAGTCACTCTGTTTATGTGCAGCAAGCAGGTACAGACCTACTTTCGTGGGCTATGTTTCCAAACACACGTTAATTTTCAGAGTCTTTGTTTTGTTTTTACTGTTTCATTTATCTGGTGGTGCAGGGTCTCCAACAAATCCCTGCTGGTGCTGCCTGATGGGAAGAAAGAGTTTCTCTCAGTGGGGGTGGGTGTCTCAGGCCTGCAGGGATGAAGAGGCTTCCCTGGCCAGGTGCTTGTTGAGGCAGGATGTCCCCTACCACTGCCACCTGCCTTGGTGTGTCCCTGTGGGGAAGGGGAGTCTCAGGCCCTGGCCAGGTGCTTGTGGTGGGACCTCAGCCAGCATCTTGCAGCTACCCCAATGTCTCTGGCCAGGGTAGGGGAGTCTCAGACTTATGGGACAAAGAGGCTCCCTTGGCTGGACTGCTGGGTATGCTGGCCTCCTGGCTGCCCATTGTCTCTGTTTAGGGGAGGGGAGCTCAGGTCCACGAGGACACGTGTGACTAGGTCCCTCTTTCTAGTGCTGCCCTGCTGCCTTGGGACCTCTTGGAGGGAATGAGGGGTAGCAGGAGTCTCAGGCCTCATGGGAGAGGAATGTACTAACCCTGGCCACTTAACAGTGGGGCTACTGACCAAGCCCCCTTGTTGGTGGCACGGAGCTCACCTTTTTGTCAGGAGGAGTACCTGGGCTGCCTTCTGTTGCCACGTTGAGGTACCATCCTACTATTCCTCAAGTCTTGAGTCCCAGGCCAGTCTGTCTCCTGAACCACATTTCAGAGTTCTCCTTGGTTGCTTCTTGTGTTGTTTTCAGGGTTTACAGTTGCATTTAGCAGAGAGGAACAGGCATAAAAGGGTCTATGATGTCTTGTCCTGACTAGATGTTGCCAAATGATTTTTGACAAAGGTGTAAAGACAATCCAAAGGAGAAAATATAGTTCTCAATAAACATTAATGGAAAAATTGCACTTCCATATGCAAAATGAACTTAAATCTCACATCTTATACAAAGGTCAGCTCAAAATTGGTCAGAAACCTAAATACAAATCCTAAAAATATACAATTTATAGAAGAAAACATAGAAGAAAATCTTCTTGATCTGGGGTTGGACAAAGAGTTCTTGTACATGACACCAAAAACACAATCCATAAAAGAAAAAAACTGATCAATTGTACTTGACCAATAATATTTTGCAAAAAATACTGCTAAGATAATGAAAAGACAAGAGACAAACTGGGAGAAAATGTTTGCAAGTCACAAACCCAACAAAAGGCTTATGTCCAGGACATATAAAGAACTCTCAAAACTGAACACTAAACACAAATGATTCAATTAAAAAAAATGGGCAAGAGTGACATCATCAACATGGCAACATAAGACATCCCCTGAAAAAAATTCTCCAGAGATTTACCAAATAAAAGGACAAATCCCACTTGCTTAGAACTCTGGAGGATGGCAGAGAGTGGAGAACTCCATAAATGCTGAATCGAAGAAAAAGAAAAATATTATGTAGGAAACTTCCATCCTGGAGTGCCAAGCCACTAACCTCCCTCTTACCTGGACCTGTGCAGCGTGAGAGTCACTCAGAGGCAGCAGCCCTGATCCCTCCCACCTCCCACTGGGGACACAGGCTACAGAGGCTCTCACAGAAGCAAGTTAGAACCCCACGCATATCCACACACAGGGAGCCAAGTCCAGAAAGACCCAGGGCAGAACACAAGCCACTGAAGAGTGCTGAATACAAAAGGGCCCCCAGTGGGAAAAAGGAAAGAGAGACCGTGGTAGAACTGCAGCTGGCAAGAAGTGCACTCACTTGATCCAACTGCTGTTGGCTGGACCCACTAAATGCAAAACAGACTTTTCTGGAGTGGCACACCTTTCTGTTAACCCCGTCTCACTTTCTGGGGTGGGATATACTAATGGGAAAGAAGGGAAGCAACCAGAGGCAGAAAAGCCTCACAGAGAAAGAAAAGCAGAGGGTGGAGTGGAGCTAGGGGTGGGAGATAAATTGAACTGCTGTAAGACAGGAGAGTCCCAGAATTGAGAAGTGTAAGGAAAATGGAGAATTGAGCAAGGGAGAGAATTTAAACAAGTCATAAGAGCTGGGGAGAAAATTCTGCACAAAACAAACAGAACAGATCAAGATTTCAGAGAAGGAACAGAGCAAAGGAAGCTTTCTCCTGGAGGTGAAACAATTACACAAAGAATGCAATCTTAAAAAGTGTACTGCATATCCAGGGCAAGAATCAGATGATGAGGAGCTGAGAAATTCTGATCAGTTAAACTCAGTCTATTCTAAAGGTCTACAATAACTTGGTCCAAGCATCAAAGAAAAGCCTTAACTTAAAGCCAATCAACAATTAAACCCTAGACAAGAGGGAGAAACTGACCTTCTGAGTTAACTTATCAAGATAATCAGATGCCTAGACATCAGCGAAAAAGTACAAGCCATAAAGAGAAATAGGATGATATGGCTTAGTCAAGGGCACAAATGAAAACTTCAGAGGAGACACTGAATTTGGGATTAATCAAAGAGGATAAAACACATCTCCTAAATCCACTCAGGCAGATGAAAGGAAAATATGCATAAAGAGATCAAGGATATTAAGACACAGTGTGAGCATAAAGAAGTATTTGAAAATATAAAAAGAAACCTAACAGAAATTATGGGCATGGAAAGCACAATAGTAGAGATTAAAAATACACTAGAGGTATACAACAGTAAATTTGAACAGACAGAAGAAAGAAAGGATAAAAAGGCATAGCTCAACTATATGTTGCTTACAAGAGACTCACTTTAGACCCAAAGACACAAATAGGTTGAAAGTGAAAGGCTGGAAAAAGATATTCCATGCAAATAGTAACCAAAAAAGAGCTGTGGTAGGTATTATCATATTGGGCAAAATAGACTTTAAGTCAAAAGCTGTTATAAAAGACAAAGAAGCACACTATATATTAATATAAGGAACAATCCACCAAGAAGATATAACAATCAGAATTATTTATGCAACTTACAAGAGTGCCCCAAAATACATGAGGCAAACACTGGCAAAACTGAAGGGAGAAATAGACAACTCTACAAATATAGTTGGAGATTTCAATACACCACTCTCATCAATAGCTAGAACATCTAGGCCAAAGAGCAACAAGGAAACAGAGAACTTGAATAATAAGATAAATTAACTAGAACTCACAGACATATACAGAACACTGCACACCAAAACAGAAGGAAATACATTCTTCTCAAGTGCACATGGGTCATTATCCAGGATAGACCACATGCTGGGTCACAAAACAAGTCTCAATAAATTTTAAAAGATTGAAATTATACCAAGCATCTTCTCTGACCATAATGGGATGAAGATGGAAATCAATAACAGGCAGAAAACTGGAAAATCCACAAATATATGGAGGTTAAATAACATACTCTTAAACAATAAGTGGGTCAAAGAAGAAATTGCAAGGGAAATCAGTAAATATCTTGAGGTGAATGAAAATGAGAACACAGCATATCAAAACTTATAAAATGCTGAGAGGGAAATTTATAGCCTGAATGCTTACTAAAAAAGAAGAAAGATCTGAAATCAAAGACCTAACTGAACACCTGGAAGAACTAGAAAAAGAACCGCAAACTAATCCCAAAGCAAGCAGAAGGAAAGAAGTAACAAAAATTAGAGCAGAAACAAATGAAATGGAGACTAAAAACCAATAGAGAGCATTAACTAAACAAGAAGTTGGTTCTTTGAAAAGATCAATAAAATTGACAAACCCTTACCTGGATTGACAAAGAAAAAAAGAGAGAAGACTGAAATAAATAAAATCAGAAATGGGAGGGGGGACATTACTACTGACCCCATAGAAATAAAAGAGATCATAAGAGGATAACAGTATGCCAACAAATTAGAAAACCTAGGTGAAATGGACAGATTCCTGGAAACACATGAACAGGCTACACTGATTCTAGAAGAAATAGAAGACCTCAAAAGATCAGTTACAAAGAGAGTGAATCAGTCATAAAAAACCTCCCAACAAAGAAAAGCCCAGGACCAGATGGCTTCATAGGTGAATTCTACCAATCATTCCAAGAAGAATTAATACCAACACTTCTCAAACTCTTCCATAAAATTGAAGAGGATGGAAAACTACCTAATTCATTTTATGAAGCCAACATCACCCTAATACCAAAGCCAGATAAAGATGCTACAAGAAAGGAAAATTGCAGACCAATTTCTGTCTTGAATATAGATGCAAAAATCCTCAACAAAGTACTTGCAAACTGATCCAATGGCACATTAAAAGAAGTATACACCACAATCAAGGGGGTTTTAGCCCAGGTATGTGAGGATGGTTCAGCATAAGAAAATCAATTTATGTAACTGTGGCAGTTTGGCATTATTTATGAATTCCAAAAATAGATACTGGATTATGTTTGTAAACTGGTCTGTACCTGGGCATGATTAAATTACGATTAGGGATTTGATTGGGCCATGTCAGTAGGACATTGAGTCCCTGCCCCCTTGGTAGATGGGGACTCACCGATAAAACTACACAACAGAGCAGAGGAGTGAGTTGGAGTTCTGATGCTGAGTTTTGAGCTGGAGCCCAGAAAGTGAACACAGAGGAGAAGAACACAGAGGAATAGAGATGGCGCCTTAGACATGGCAGAAGCCCCGGGGAAGGAGACAGAGCTGTTCACCTGATAGTCTACAGCTAGCCTTGTGGAGAGAGGGCAGCAGCTGAGCCTGGAGAGAAACAGAGCCTTGGGAAGAGAGGAACCCAGGAAGCCTGAACCCTCACAGACGTGGGCAGCCATCTTGCCCCAACATGTGGCAATAGATTTTGGTAAGGGAAGTAACTTATGCTTTATGGCCTGGTAACTGTAAGCTTCTACCCCAAATAAATACCCTTTACAAAAGCCAATAGATTTCTGGTATTTTGCTTCAGCATCCCTTTGTCTGACTAATACAGAATTTGGTACCAGAGAGTGGGGTCATGCTTTTGCAATTACCAAAATGCTGGAATGGTTTTATAAATGGGTAAGGGGTATTTTTTAGAGGAAGTGTGAGATGCTTGGTAGAAAAGACCCACAGTGCTTTGAAGAGACTGTTGATAGTAATATGAGCTCTAAAGAGACTTTTTATGAGGACGTAGAAGTAAATGATCAAACTATTATTGGAAACTGGAGGAAAGGCAATCCTGTGTTTCAAAGTTGCAGAGAACTTAGCAAACTTAACTCCTGGTATTCTATGGAAGGCAGAATTTGAAAATGGTGAGCTTGGGCATTTAGCTGAAGAACTTTCCAAAGTAAACTCAGAGAATGTGGCTTGGCTTCTCCTTGCAGCTTGTAGCAAGATGCTAGATGAGCAAAATAAGCTGAGGATAGGATTGTTGGGCACAAAGAAACCAGAAACTGATTGTGGAAATTCCAAGCCTCTGGAAATCAAGTCCTCAGAAGATAGTGTCCCATTTGAGGACTTAACTAGACTTGGAACTTGTAAATCAGGATCGAAGATGCAGTTATCTAGGAAAGATTTGTGGAAAATCCTACTGTCTGATGGCTTGGACCCCTGCTTCTTGCATGCTAAACCAACAAGCTTTTTGAGAGAGCTGTATGAACAAAACCACTGTCAAAAGAAATAAAATGCATCCAAATTGTAAAGGGAGACATTAAACTTTCACTATTTGCAGACGACATGATCCTATATATAGAAGTCCCAAAAAATCTACAACAGGGAAGCAGATGTGGCTCAAGCAGTTGGGTGCCCACCTACCATTTGGGGGGGTCCTAGGTTCGGTTCATGGTGCCTCCCAAAGAAGATGAGCAAGACACAACGGGCTGATGTGGAGAGCTGATGCAACGAGATGACACAACCAGGAAACACAATGTGGAAACACAATGGAGATACAACAAGCAGGAGTGGAAGTGGTTCAAGCGATTAGGCGCCACCCTCCTACATGGGAGGGTCCCGGGTTTGGTTCTCGGTGCCTCCTAAAAAGAAGACGAGCATACAACAAACAGACACAGAGAGCAGACAGCAAGTGCAAACGACAAGGGGAGGAGGGAGAAATAAATAAATAAATCTTTTTTTAAAAAATCTACAACAAAGCTATTAGAGCTAACAAATGAATTCAGCAAAGTGTCAGGGTACAAAACTAGATCAACACACAAAAATCAGTAGTGTTTCTATACACTAGTAATGAGCAATCTGAGGAGGAAGTCAAGAAAAAATTCCATTTACAATAGCTCCTAAAATAATCAAATATGTATGAATAAATTTAACCAAGAACAAGTTATGGACTTGTTCACAGAAAATTACAAAACATTGCTAAAAGAAATCGAAGACAAATAAATTGAAGGGCATTCCGTGTTCATGAATTAGAAGACTAAATATTGTTAAGATGTCAATTCTACCCAAATTTATTTACAGAGTCAACGCAATTCCTAAAAGAATTCAAAAAGCCTACTTTTCAGAAATGGAATAGCCAATTATCTAATTCATTTGGAAAGGTAAGGGGCCCTGAGTAGTCACAAACATCTCGAAAAAGGAGAACAAAGTTGGAGGACTCACGCTTTCTGACTTTAAAGTGTATTACAAAAGTACAGTGGTCAAAACAGAATGGTATTGGTACAAGGATAGACATATTGACCAATGGAATCTAATTGACAGTTCAGAAATAGACCCTCACATCAATAACCAATTGATTTCTGACAACACTGTCAAGTCCATTCAACTGGGAAAGAATAGTCTCTTCAACAAATTGTGCTGGGAGAACTGGATATCCCTATGCAAAAGAATGAAAGAGGACCCCTATTTCACACCATATACAAAAATTAACTTAAAATGACCTAAATATAAGAACTAGGACTATAAAACTCCTAGAAGAAAATGTAGGGAAACATCCTCAGGATCTTGTGTTGGGCAAGGGTTTCTTAGAATTTACAACCAAAGTATAAGAAATGAAAGAAAAAATAGATAATTTTGACCTCCAGAATTAAAAACATTTGTGCATCAAAAGATGTTATCACAAAAGTGAAAAGACAACCTACTTGATAGGAGAAAATATTTGGAAATATATATTTGAGAATGGTTTACTATCCAGAATATACAGAGAAATTCTACAACTCAACAAAAGAAAGAAAAAAGAACTCAGTTAAAAAAATGGGCAAAAGACTTGAACAGACATTTTTCCAAAGAGGATATTAAATGGATAAAAAGCACATGAAAAGATGCTCAACATCACTAGCTATTAGAGAAATGCAAATCAAAACCACAACGAGTTATTTCACACCCACTAGAATGGCTACTATTAAAAACAAAACAGAAAGCTACAAGTGTTGGAGAGGATGTGGACAAACAGGAACACTCATGCATTGCTGGTGGAAATGTAAAATGGTGCAGCTGCTATAGAAGACAGATTCGTAGTTCATCAGGAAGCTAAGTATAAAATTACCATATGACCTGGCAATCCCGCTATTAGGAATATACACAGAAGAATTGAAAGTAGGAACTCAAACAGATATTTGCACACCAATGTTCACAGTGGCATTATTCACAATTGCCAAGATATGGAAGCAACTCAGGTGTTCATCAACTGAAGAATGGATAAACAAAATGCGTTATATACATGAAGTGGAATATTATCCAGCTGTAAAAAGGAATGAAGTCCTGATGCATGAGACAATATGGATGAACCGTGAGGACACTATGCCGAGGGAAATAAGCCAGACCCAAAAGAGCAAATATTGTATGAGCTCACTGATAGGAAATACTTAGAATAAGCAAGCTCATATAGAGTAGAATCTAGAATATAAGTTACCAGGGGATAGTTTGGGGTTAGATAATGGGGAGCTGATGCTTAATTTGTTACAGAATTTCTATTTAGGTTAATTATAAAGGTTTGGAAATGGATGGTGATGCTGGTGGTACCATATTGTGAGTATAATAAACAGCACTGCATTATATAGGAGAATGTGGTTAAAAGGGGAATCCTTAGGGTGTATATATCACTAGACTAAAAATTAAAAGATAAAACATAGGACAATATAACACAGTAAACTCTACTGTAGACAGTGAACTGTAGCTAATAGTACGTATAAAAACGTTCTTTTATGAATTATAACAAATGTTCGACACTTAAACATTACGTTAATAATAGGATAGTACATGGGGGAAATACACCTTATGTAAAAGGTGTAAAAAGTTAAAAGTACTATTTTAATAATCTTTCATCAATTGTAACAAAGGTAACTACTGTTAGGAAAAAACAGTACAATTACAAAGAAATGCTATCATCAATTGCAATAAATGATCCACACCAAAGCAGGAGTTGGTGGTGGGGCAGTGAATGGGAATCCTGTATTTTACACATGATTGTTCTGTAAACCCAAACTTTCTAACAAAATTTTTTAATGGGCGAAAGACTTGAACAGGCACCACCAAGGACAATATAAGAATGGCAAATAAGCACAAGAAAAAACAATCAACATCTTTGGCCAGTATTGCAATGCAAATTAAACCCATGTATGAGAATGGCTAATATTAAAACAGCTGCTGTCAAGGGCTGGCAAGGACGTGCAGCATCCGGAACTCTCACACATTACTAGTGAGAATGCAAAATGGACAGGTTTGGCAGTGTCTGATAGTTACTATATGACCCAGAAATCCCACTACTTAGAGAAATTCATTTACGTTCACGTAAAAATCTGTACGTGAATGTTTATAGTTCTCCATTCATAAATGTCCCAAACTGCAAACAATCTAAATGTTCTTCAGCAGGTGAGTGGCTATACCATGGCACCGCCAGTGGTGAAATAGTGCTCAGGAATAAAGAGGAATGAACTATCGATACACACAGAGACTTGGACGCATCGCAAAGGCATTGTGTTAAGTGAAAAGGGCCAGTCTCAACAGGCTATATCCGGTCTGATTCCCTTTTCATGGCAGTCTTGAAAATACTAAACTACAGGAATGGAGACGGATGGGTGGATACAGGAATTATGGTTTCTCGGGCCATGGGATTGTAGTGATGGTTATACAAATCCATACATCTGTGAAATTCATAGAGCTGCACCCAAAGTCAATTCGAGAGTATGGCAGTAAAAAAATTAAAATAAACTTTGCCATGTATGCATTTTATATTTGCATGAGAGTTACAGTTTTACTTTGACACAAATTACGTTTCACCCCTCTAGATGGAAAAGGGTTGCTCTTTATTCACTTCCCCTGGCTAACCCCAGCCACAGTGCGGATATGGTTTGGTGAGAGAAAGATTCCACTTCCTTCTCTGTACGCCTAACTTAATCAGCTTGCCATAAACTTGAACATTTTAAATGTCAAAGGAGGCATTCAATATTTTGTTAAAAACGCCTCTGGGTCCACATAATGTTTCCTCTGTCATTTTGTGCCTCAGTAAGTCTCGCTGTATCAGACGCTTCCAAGTGATCACCGGCAGCTGAGAAGAGGAATAGTGAAAAGAGCTGAGACACACCTCTAGGAGGAAGTGGGGACTCGTGAGCCCTCTGCCAGAGCAGCTTTGCAAGGGATTTGCAGAACCTTGCCAAGGGAAGATGCACAGTCTAAAGGCTCGAAGCCTTTTCACTTGCCAGCTGGGCCAGGGCTCCTGAGCATTCACCATTTTTTTTTAGCATTAGCTTTTTTCCTTAATAATTATCATGGTGCAGTCTAATAAGTAAAGCTTTAATTAAAGGGTTTAAGCAGCAAATGGAAACAAAGAAGATGCATCTCCCTTTTCGAAGTGGAGGCTCTTGGCTAACCCACGGCCAGAGACAGGCCCCCAAGGAGTGCAGTAATGGTTCCTGGCTCACCCAGCACTTAAGATGACCTGAGTTTTGCACTTGAGTTCCTCCAGTTTACCCAGTGCTATGTAAATAAACACTTCATTTTAAGATTAAAAAGAACTGTCACTTTACCCACATAGCTACTACGTACTTCTTTAAATACGGTGTCCCTCCTCCACTCCGTGACATTTACCAGCTTTTAGAAGCCACATTTCCTATACGCCTTTTCATTATAATAGAGTCTGACAACATGAGGACTAAACAGAAGCTTTTCTTTTGCTACTCATTGGGCCCAGAGAACGTAAAACAACATATTTGTCACCAGGTCATGAAAGCCAAGCAAACGGGACTGGGCCAGCCTGGACAGGGAGTCTCCTAAGTCATGCATTCAAGTATGGAACATTCCATTCCTCTAGCAGTAAAGCAGGGACAGAAATTATTTACCTTTAAATCTTACTTGAAGTATAGGGTTGGGGAGGGGATCAACTAAAATCCACGTGAACTTTTAAAAAATTTGTTTTGAGAAAAAATGGAAAAATTAATTTCTCAACTGCTGTTTGCCAATTGCACAAAACTCAATGAATCATAATTAAATTCAATGAAGCTAGGTAGAGAGCCTAACCATGTCTCATCAAATGCCCCAGCCATATATCATAAAATCTCTAATCAAAATGTATGATTTCCTAAATATGTTTTTGCAAAATCAATTGAACATCTATACATATGTAAAGATGTTTTATAAATGAGGAACCAACATCAGGAAGATTGATGAAAACTGCAGGAAGCATGGATAGGTTTGCCTGTTTTCTAAAAGTACAAGGTGGCTCTGTGAGATCGGGGCACTCGAGTCCCAGGATTTCTCAGAGGCTTGGAACGCAGAAGCAGGGCCATCTCTCATCAAGTGTCCTGCCTGAACTAAGAAGGAACCACCCGGCCTGTCGAAGATGCTTTCTCATGCTCTGGGCTAACACTGAGGGGAGGGCCACCTTAGTGGTTAAAAGGAAATAACTGCCTGGAACTCCTAAGCTGTAGTTTCCTGCTGCTATAAATACAAGGGTTTCATTTGGATTTCTTCCCACGAAGGCTGCCAAGTTGCATTAATAAGGACTTCAGTTCTTAAATGAATTTCATCTCTAAATGAATATGGAGACAAACACTTGGGGATTTCCATTAAAGACAGCCCAACTTTTTCCTTTCTTACAAAACTAAAATTTACCTAAAGAACCAACAAAACTATAATCCCACTGTAAATTTTAAACATAATCACCTCAGAAATCAGGAAATTACTGTGTGAATACAAAGCCCCAGGTATGTTTTTCTATGTTCATAAGTGGCTTGAGTAGGGGGTTAGTTACGCAGAGATAACCGTCTGGTTCAAAAGTATATACTGCCATTCTCAAAGTCTAATCACTTTCTCCCTTTTGATACCATCAACTATTTGAGTATATAAATTATCGGGTGGCATATATAGAGATATGCAAGTCACAAACCCAGCCCCCTGGGGGTTTACAATTTAAAAGGGGAGATGTGGGTATGTGGGGGGGAAAACCCACAATACTAGGCAGCATGTGATAAATTCCAGATGCACGATAAAGATAAGACACTCAAGGAGTTTGATGTTGTGGGAAATCTATTCCAACTGGGTGGCCTGGGCAGCAGTGGGAAAGGAGTGCTGTTAAAGTGGAGATAGAGTTTGTTCCAGAGGGTAGGTGGCATGTATGCATATGTATATATGCACTTGTATGAGGGGGTATGTGTGTGTATATATATGCAGGTGTGTATATGCATATGTATGTGTGAGAGTGTATGTGTGGCTTAGTTACTGTCTCCCAAAAAGAATGTAAGTTCTATGAGGACAGAGAATTTTGTTCACTATTCTATCACCAACACTGGGCCAATTCCTGGCACAAAGAAAGTGCTAAATAATTATCTGTTGAATGAAAGGAGAAATTCAAGAAAAAGAAGGTGAGAAGATATTTCAATGTGACTAAGAGACAATACCTGTTTCAGAAAGTCTTTTGAAACTTGTTAGTCAAGATTTGGGGGGAGGAAAAAAGTTAAAAAGCAATACCTGTTTCTGCAGGACTTGAAGCTGGTTAGTCAAAATTTAGAGGGAGGAGGAAAAAACATCTAGGGTATGGGTAAAAAGTGTTTGTAGGAAATTATTTTAAAAACAGAAATATAAGGAAATCACTGTGATGGAGGTCAACATTGTCTGTGTAGCAGAAATGTTCAAGCATACATTGAAAATATCAAAAAGGGTCCAGAGATGATGAGACAGGAAGGGAAATATGAAATAAGAGACAAAAAGGCAATGAACTTTGAAGTGTGCATAATAAACCCATGTGCAATCAACTTAATATTTATGAAAATGGGTTCGAATACACAAATATAGTATAGATAGAGCTTATAATAAATTTCACAAAGAGGCGTGCCAATGTTTATCATAAGGAGAATGACACTGTAGAAGGAATATTCAAGCATGACGGTGTCAGGGAAGCCCAAAGAAGTATCAAGAAGGTGATTGGATAAACAGGAAACAAATTAATTGCCTCTCCTAGGAGTGCTTTGCCAGGAAGGAGAGTGAAAACAAAACCTTCAAAAACCAGAATAATGTTGTGGCTCATTGCACAAAGGGAGCCTCTTGATTAAGGAGACAGGGGCTTTCATTTACATCACACCTGATAACAATACTCAGCAGGATAAAGAAGAGAAGCCATCCTTTCTCTTTCTCTTGTCCCTACTGGGCGGCCCCACTTGTATAATTGATTTTTGTTTGTTTCCCATTTCTTCTCTCCTTTCTCTTTCAAAAATTCAGCGACCTTATGACTCTAGATGTATCATTATTCTTTCACTACTAGTATCTCTTTCTCGTTAACGTAAAACATTCTCCATGACATTATCTGACCAGTAGAGGAGATACTGGGTTCCAAAGACTTGGTGGTCACAAGACAAGATGAGTTGACCAGAAGACAGATGTGATGGTTTGAAGCTGGATGTACCCCAGACAAGTATGTTCTTAAAGTTAATCCAGTATGTGGGTGTGGACCTTGTCAGAAGGGTCTTTCGGTGAGAAGGATCTTAAGATGTGACACCCCCCCCTTCAGGGTGGCTCTTAATCCTGTTAATGGAGTCATTTATAAGAGAATGAAATTCAGACAAAGAAAGAGAAAGGCATGAAAACAAGAAGCTGAAAGCAACGAAGCCCGGAAGAGCAGGGAGAGACGAGCAGACTCCGCCACGTGCCTTGCCGCGTGACAGAGGAGACCAGGATCACTGGCAGCCAGTATCTGAGAAGGCATCGTCTTGATGATGCCTTGATTTGGACATTTTTCTCAGCCTTGAAACTGCAAGTTTAAACGCTAATACGTTCCCACCGTTAAAAGCCAACTGTTTTATGGTATCTGCTTTCTGCAGCCTAGCAAACTAGAACAGTAGACAACAGGACAAGATTTGGCCAATCTATCCCCACTGGACCAACGGCTAAGAAAGTAAAAGAATGGACACGCATTGCACAGCTAAACGTAACAGGTAATGGCAAAGGCCCCTACAGACGCTGTGCCCCACTTGCTCCTACAGCACTTCCAGCTTACAGAGAAGGAGACCAAGGACAAGATTTGTCTGAATCCAAAGACTGTGCTTCTCCTCTAAGGAAACAATCCTTTGGAGGTGGACAGCACGTGAGAATATGCAGAGACGAGAAGGAGGGTAGAGACGGTGTGAAGAGAGAGTAATCTCCTGAGTCTATAGGGGTCCCTGGGTGAGGGAGTAAAATAGCGGCGCCTTCCCATAAGCAGCACTCGACGTTTAGAGACATTTCTTTACTGCCTCTGATGTGCCTCAAACTGTTCTCAGCTTTATGGCTACAGAGATATAAAAGCCATAGTCTAGACTCGAGCAGCTCATTGCTTAGTAAGAAAGACAAATAAATCAGTGCTGGTCAGTGCAGTTTGCACATAAGAGAGAGAATCAGATTCGCAAAGGAGTGGGCACTAGAAGAATATTTCACCTGGGTGGCCAGGGAAGGCTTTGCAACAACAACAATATAAGGAGAACAAAGAAAGGGCAGCAATTTCTGTGCACATGAGACAGAGAGGCCGTTCTAGGCAGAGTCAACAGCATGCGTGAAGGCATGGAATAAGAATGCTCTGGAATGTCTGGGAAATGTGGCTGGAGGCCAGGGGCACGTGTGCTCCCCGCACGGTAGCAGAGAAGCTCAAGGGCCCAGAGGGGTGAGGTCGCCAAGGGCCGGGCACGTGGGGTCCAGTTTTGGTCTTCACCCGTATGACAAGGAGCCCTTGTTTTAGGCAGAGTAAAAAGACCTGGTTTTTCACTCCAAAAAGGCAACTCTGGGGCCTGATGGGGACTCTCCCTGCGGCAGGAGGATCTTACAATGAGGAGGTCATTGTGACTATGATACAATATCTAGGCTGGAACCAGGAAAGTAATGGGAATGAAGGGAAATAAACCATTTGACAACTATTTAAGACACGGAGTGGACAGGACCAAGCGACTGATTCGGTGTTGGGAGAAGGGAGGAGGAGGAAGGCTTTAGGATGGTCCCCAGACAACCGTGCGGGATGATGGCGATATTAACCAGCACAGGGAACGCGGAGGACGAGGACTTGAGCTGGGGGTGCTCGCGGGGCACAGGAAGGGAAAGTGACTTGCTCAAGACACGTGGTTTATCAGTATGCCGAAAATAAATAACCCTTTCCTGCAAAAGCTCAGAATTCTCTGCTCCTGAACAAACACCAAATGCTTACGGATGCCAGCCCAGCGCTGTGCTAAGCCTGGGCAGAAGGAGAGAAGTTATTTAAATAAGAATGTGTTCTTGTACTCAAGGAGCTCTCAGTCCAGTAGGGAGAAGCCCAGAGAGGACAGATGAGAAAGGAAAGAAAAGGGAGGGGAGGGGAAGGCAGGGGAGGGCAGGGCAGAGCAGGGTAGGGCAAAGCAG